>JAHBOF010000334.1:0-30666 GCA_020736565.1 Coprinopsis sp. MPI-PUGE-AT-0042
CATCACGTAGACTAATGAAAGTCTGATAAAGAGATATCTAGCTTTATCAGACGTACATTGGCCATAATATGGCAAGAATTGCATACATAAGGGTATAGCCTTACCATCGCAGGCAGTGTTGGTGAGCAACCAAAGCCTCGGCGTCAAGGCACCAGGATTTCGTCAGTCCATAGTGAACCAATCAACTACTCGAGTGCTGTTGCAACCACATCTGAGACCGTTGATCGCTACACAGGTCCAGATGAGTTTCTCGCAATGACGGTCGTGCGCCACATCAACCAATTACATTGTAGCAGTCACGGGGAATACTAATTGGAGCCTTGAATCTTATGGAGAACCAGTGCTAGACTCTGACTCAAATCCTCATGATGTCAAGGTTACAGACCATAGTGCTCAGCACGCAGCCACTTGTTGCGTGGTGAAATTGATTTTACCTTCGATTGTTCCTGAAGGGGGATGCCACCGCCTAGCAGAGTTAGCGTACGGACCAGGGACTTACATGTGATATTTATTCCGCATATTAGAGTGGTAGAGAATGGGGGTTGGATTGATAGAGCATGATCATAATTGGATCATAAAGGAAGGAGTGCGGTTTGGCGCGATACGCGACAACAGTTGAGTCAGGTTTGACCTGTATAATACACTGGTTCGATATGTGTTTCAGGCACAATCAGACAGGTTCCAGCTTCGACTGCATGAGTACAGTCAGGCACCGCCTTAATGCAAAAACCTACGGTGGGGCTGACATCCAATTCTATGCTTTTCGGACGTTATACATTTTGGTAGGGACCGCTCCGGTGGTTGACATTCCAGGCTCTCGTGCAACCAGGGCCAAATATGCTAGAGTTTTCATTTTGACCCCCTCCCTCTGTAACTAGTACAAACAGCCTGATTAGCAAGGATAAAACTTAAGTGGTATTAAGTCCCTTTAACCACAGATATTTCGTCAACCTTAGCTTGCAGCGGATACAGTAGCATCCGTGACAGAATGCGAGGGCGCGGCGAATGACTACGCCTCCCAATATCACAGCTTTTCTAGGTCCCTAGGTTCGGCAATGGAGACAAAATGGTAGATTTTGTGAGAGAAAAGCAGAGATCTAAAACAGTATCGAAAAGGCTGCGCTTTCCCAGTCGGGTGCCAACTGTGACTTCCACTATTGTTACTTGACGACGTACTAACAGTGCCCCCTGCATACAGTGATTGACCCGTCCTCTCGGGGGGTAGCGCCCACTTCAGACCATACAGATGGGGGACCGCCCGCAATCAGTAACGGCATCTGGGGAGCCAGCCCTAGCAGTCTTTGGTACCTTGTAGGTCTGATTTAGTCTTATGAAAGACCTACCAAAATTGGTGGCCTGGTGCATCACAAGACCTATCCTGGGGACAGGAGTACAGACGGAGCACGTTTGCTATATTTGCCATTAGTGTACAGGCTTATGGATTGATTCATAGGTCTATTGCCACAGTAGATTGGAAGGACGTGCTGAAGAGACTTTGACATTAGCCTAGCTACTTGATTGTGTAGCCGCTAGCGAATGGAAACAGCGGGCCTCATTCACGTCGCTTTTTGGCACGGTCACATGGCGCTCCTACCAGTGCAGTGCGGCTTTCTTGTTGCACCCCATGGTTTGAGTGAGTCGGATTAGCTTCGAATGCTTCGATAAATATGTTGCGTGATGTGTCTGTATGTGTTGTAGCTCTAGGCTCTGGCAAAAACGTTCAGGACACCTCGCTCCTATATTTGAGCTCAAATGGTAGCCAGTAAACCGTATTCACCGAAGTCTGGCTATGTTTTTTCCACAGAGGCGGGTACTTGCTGTGAGGGAGAGGAACGGTGCCCGAACAATGCACCATCTGGAATTTTGAAAGGTTCGCGGTGTTGAGCTGAATTTCGCAACGAAACTTCGAGGATATGATCGTTTCTCATGCGAAATTCTTAAGAATGAAATATACTGACGAAATCCTGCTGCACTGGTCACTCCGCCAGAACATACTCTTTAATTTAGCTACTCGTCGGGATACCAGGTACTCAAAGGGACACTCATAAACATTGAAGCTAAAGTATTTAAAGGCAGTAGTTTATTCTACGTCAGTAAGTAAATCATCTATCTCCTCAACATCTAAGTCCTGTGTCGACATCCGTCGGATCGCCTCCCTCGACATTTCCTTTTTGGGCGGCCATATAGATCCCCAGCTCAGTTTCTTGATACTTGAGCTTTTCAGGCAATGATGATCGTGAGGGAAGCAGCTCCGGAGAATCACCGCTTGACACAAGAAGCACTGGATAAACAGCACGTAGAAAGCGCCCTCTGAAATCCCTCCCTTAATCAGATCAGTCACTTTGCTCAAAGTAGGCTCCCCATCGTCAGGCTCTTCAACGCGGAGGCCTAGAACCATAGTTAGTAAGGAAAGCGCTGAGGTTGAATGTCACGAACACTTGGTTCCGCGCCCATGAGCGTTGCTACTGGGAAGGACCTGCTGAAGGCCCTTCAGGAAGTCGATCGTAGAGTTGTGGGTCAGTAGCGTTGGTGGGCGGGGAGTATCTGAGACGAACAACTAGTCAGTGCCATTTTAAGATTAAGCGGCGACTTGAAGGGACGGACCTCGCTTTGAGTATCCCCTCACAGGGAGGACGGGGAGAACGTAGAATCTCTCTAAGCACACTGAACCAGGTTATTTTAGTTTGATCTTCTCATCTTTGCAATCGAGATACTCACCGAGATACCCACATCGGCCTGTAGCGCACTCTGCAGTATATTCGCCATTCAGAGATGAAGCGCTTGCCAGTTTCATTGGTACGTGAACCACCCCGATGCTACTTTCGGTGTAGTGCTCGCGGTCAAGGTAGGCGCACAAGCATGACGGAGCGCGGAATCGATGTGTCCTTCGATGATCTTCGAGATCACTAGGAGGCACTCTTCGACCTGTACCTAGTTCAACTGGCCTGTATCCCGTGAGATGTTGAAATGAAATCAGCGATATGAAGAGCCCACCATTTCCACGTCGACAAATCACCGGTTTTGGAATCCCAGTGAAGGATTGAAGGCGACGTGGTTAGCGTTTGAAAATGGGCAACCTGTATCCTCTCGTGGAAGTGGTTAAGAGCTACGGTGTTTGTATGGGTCCGGGATCCGCCAGGGGCCTTTGTACGATTAGATTGAGAAGTGTTTGCAGGTGGCATACGAGGGCGAATATTCAGGAAGAAGTAGAACAAGGAGGGAAAAGGTGAGGATTCTGACCTGGCGCCCCTGTCCTTATGTACATGTAAACTAGGCCTGGCGTGACGTACAGAGGATAATATATATAACTTTAGGAAAGACGTTGCGTTGATACGTCGCCTTGTCACGAAGCAACCAAAGGCAGCCTAAGGGTTGCCAGACAGCGAAGTCCCTTCCAGTTGCGGCCACAGCCTTCGTGATTGATCACGCTGCATTCTGAGGAGGACGAAAGATGCGCATCGCGCTGCTCGCCGCTTCCGGTGGAGCAAGAGAATGATACTGTCTAGCATGCGTTGGGCATTTTTTCCACAAGGTCTCCACTCTTAGCCTCCAGATGTTTGGTGTGAAGGCGGAGATGCAACACACTTAGGATTTGTCCGCATTTGTACTCTACCAACAGGTCAGTAAGGTCTACAGATGCTCGTACACCGGGGCATGTCATCCTCCCCTCGGCCCAGGCGTCGCTATTGTTATCGTTATTCTCGCTCTCAGCTTCTTCATCGTCTTATCTCTCCTTAGAGACTGGTAAGGCGCTTTCGCGTCGAAAACTGATAGGAACTTAGCTACTGCGTAGAGCACACGATAAGTCGGATAGGCAACGTTTACATTGCGCTAGAATTCTGTCAGCAGCAAAGAGCATAAGAGGAAGTGGTTATGAAAGAGAGCAAAGAGAAAACATACATAGCCTCAACAGTAACTTGTACAACGTGCTTTGATATCACCAGCCTCTTTCTGAAGCAAACGAAGCAATGGTAGTCTTCATTCGCCCGTGCCATGCTTGGAGACCTTACTCCACCCGAGCATCGCAGCCTTCAAACCGAGTTGTTTGCTCGAGGTTGGCGTATAAAGAACGGGGCTCTTCAGCGAGGGAATTACGTTGCTGTCTTCCGCCTCTGTCTAGGCAGACCGTGATATGTTGTTGTGAAACTCCATTCTAAAACAGATCATGGTGTTAGGCGGCTTGAGAACAGCCAGCATAGGCTGTGCATGGCTTACCTGAGTGACCTGAACGATCCAACTAGAGACGATACTCAGAAGGGCTCTGACCAGGCTGAAGAGAGTGACATTTGTATAGCCGAGTCAGCTAGCATGAGGCGACACCCATAATCAAGAAACTGACTGTAAAGGGAACGCTGACGGAGTGCTCCTTAGCTCGCCTTCTGGCTGCCATGGATAAAATGGTTGAGACTAGAGCAGATGGGACATAGCTGAGTTAGCGCACCCTGCAAATGCCCATAGTGAGCAGCGCTCTATTCGATGAGCAGCAAGAGCCACGATTGAGAACTCTTACGTTTGACCCTGCGCTGGATCCCCGTCTGTTTTGCGTCCAACACACGCTCGATCCAGCCGATTTCTCATGCGAAGAGCTCAACTAACCTGGCCTTTAGGGAGTAAGAAGGAAACCGCGCCCATCCAATCAACTTGTCATTCTCGATGCCCATCCTGCCAACTTTCTTCGTAATCAAACCACCCTCCCGACGCTGCGCGTCGATATGTAGTAATGCGGCGACGAAGGGCAGACTAGATGGGAAAAATGTATTCGGAGTCGCTCAGCATGGCAGGGAAGTACATAGCGTACCTTGAAGGAAGTGATTAGCGAAGACGGTCAACAAATCCGGCTTTGATGTCCGCCATTCGATTCGTAGTCTTCCCAACAGAGCAAAGAGTGACCTCATTACGTGTGTCAATAAAGGTTTAGGCTATTCATCAGGATTTTAGGGTCAAGGAACCTACTGGTTTTGCATGTCATCGTTGAGCAAAGGTAACGCGCTGCTAGAGGGAACTGAGCATACCTTTGGGTAGGTGATGGCATCAAGGGAATTTGCCTTCAGGCGTTGAGACCAGGAAAGGCGATCTATATGGTAGCGATGCAATGGGCAACGGAAGGCCAAAATCTGTTACCCGTTCGACGCGGCGTAAGGCCTTAAAGGATGAAGGCTGCTTCTCCTTCAAATTTGTCTTGCATCTTCTGTGAACACCGAGAACCAAGGACTTCCCGGTCTTACTCTTGTAACGACGAAATGTATCACTACCGTACAGTATTCAAAATCCTATCTAACAAATGACCAAATGAAAATTCAGGCATAAAGGTACCAGTCCTCGTACATATCGTCATAGGCGAGGATTTCTTCATCGTTATGGCGGTTCCATTCGTCCTCTTCGCCTTCGCCTTCATCCTCGTCTTCATCCTCGTCTTCATCTTCGGAGTCTTCATCCTCGTCTTCATCTTCGGAGTCTTCATCCTCGTCTTCATCTTCGGAATCTTCATCCTCGTCTCCGCCTTCGTGTTCCTCCTCATCTTCGTCTCCGTCGTCCGCTTCTTCTTCTTCCTCCCCACTGCCCTCATCCTCCCTACCTTCCCCACCCTCATCTTCGTTCTCATCCAACCCCACTTCCTCTTGATGCTCCTTTCCTGTACCTGACAATTCTTCACACTCGGGGTTTCCCCGAGAGGCGCTGCCAGATGAAACGTCTGCTGAGGCGATTTCAGTGCCAGGAGGGTCTTGAGGATAGGCGGAGGTTACTAGTTCCTCTACCTCAGCGTAATATGGTGATCCACCGTCCTGCCCTTTCCAGGTGTACGTGTGTCCAATCGCAAGGCCCCAAAAAAAGCGCATGAGCATGTCACGGTCGACAAAGCTTGTGTGTGACGCATCTCAGTAGTCGGTTCCTCGAGAAAATTTGGAACATACCGGTTGACATAATAACTTTTCCACAAGGCCCCTTTCACCCATCTAGGAGAAGGGTTGTAGGCAACGCCTTGGCAAAATTGTGGAACAATGTGGGCTGCGCGGACGATTTCCGAAGGGTTTAGGAAACCAAAGCTGCTGGGTGACGTCGCAGAGGAGAACTGCAAGCGATCCAGCTCAAACTGGCGGCCATGCTCGACGACTTCGTACCAGAGAACCCACAGAAAATCAACCCTTTCTGGCCGCGCGTCTGGTGCAGATAATCCTGGCAGGTAAGGTCGAGCGTGATATATGCCTAATACCCTCGCATAACGATAGGGATGTTGGCTGGGCACGGTGGGGTCATAATCTGGGTTGACGACCATTACGTTGCAGTGATCTGAACCAACATGGACAACATCTTCTGCTCGCCGCACATCGTAAGTGGTGTACCTGATTCGCAATATCTTGTGACTGTAAATTCGCCCATGCTCCAAGGCTAGCGACGTCCAATCCAGCCTTCGTGCCTCAAGCATCCCACCAATCTTCTGTTGCAAAACCGAAAAGAGATGAATTTTCAGCTTTGGTATGAAACGCTGGGTGGGTATCAAGGGATAAGCCGCCAAACGGTAGTCGAGTGAATGCGGCTCTACGTACAAGCAGTGCCGGATCTGGCACCTCTGACTGGTAGCTGAATGTTGCCTGTAGATCCAACGGAGCGTTTTGATTGCTCCCTACGATATGGTGTACGCTCATCGGAATGGCACTTTCGCTGCCTGAATTTCTTGGGGACGATTCGCAACCATCGCGATCGTTTAGCTTGGCCCTGATGCTTCTAATTCGAGCGCGTCGGCGCTCGATGCGGGCAATCTGAATCGAATAATTTTTCTTATTTGTGCGTTTGAACCATTGCTTGGGATCGGAATGGTCCTTCTCGCCCTGGTTAAAGCATGTCGGTCAATTATATACCGCATGAGAATCCGAACCTTGGACCTACCACTTCTGTGCTGTAGGAGTCAACAGTCCCAAACGCCCGGATTGTGGTTACGAAGTCTCCTAGAGCGTGGTATTTATATGTTTGAAGGCTGAAGGTCTTCTTTTTCCGTGAATCAGGCTGAGGATCGTTAGAACTGCTTGCCTTCTCGTTACGACGCTGCTCCTTGTTTCCCCCGGCTTTCTTCCGTTTCTTCCGGCGGTAACGAGCGGCTTGCTCAGACTTCAGCTCGTAGGTGACAATCGTCGAACAGGTTTCAGAAACAAATATTCTGAATTGATCTGTCATGAGTGTCGTGGCATTTTCCAGCTTTCTGAGGGTGAGATCGTTATGCAAGCGGAGCTTGGCCAACGCGTGCCATTCAGCGCAAAGATAAAGGAGCTTTTTGACGATGGTGTTGTGGGGTTCCGGTAGAAGATTCTCAAAAGCTGGAATTGCACACTAAGAACCGCGCTGAATTATTGGGACCCAAGTTTCAGAAATTAAAGACCCACCTGGAGCAGGTCTTCGTAGTCCCGTGCAGCTCTTCGCTTTCCTTCTGTAACATCGCTGCTGAATTTGCGGATGCCATCTTTGCCAAAAGTAGGCATATGACGATACCTTAAGCGTCTTGCTCAGAGTAGGCCAACGCGTAAAGGATTTGGGGGGAAAATACCTGTAATTTAGCTCCGAGTGCAACGAACCTGTCTTCTGCGTTGATGAGCTGTCGAGAAGTCGTATCAAGTGTGTAAAGAGGGATTTCCAAACACCTATTTCAAAGTCGTGAAGCAAGTCAACGACCAAGGTGGAGAAGACGTTGAAGTCTTGAGAGCCCAGTTTTGCTGTGAAAGTGTTCTGCAGACGAATAAGAACTAGTGCCAGGGAGCGAGGACCACAGCTTACAATAACGGGTGTCCACGACTCTGGCTTGAGCAGCTTCTCGACGCCTTTGTTGGAAATCGCCCGCTGACGATCGTGGATCAACTCATGAGCTTTCTGAACCAATCCTTCCTGAATATGGGGGTCGCGACGAGACTCTGCGCGTTTCTTTTGATCGCTGCTTGTCCCAGTATTGCTAAATTCGCTCTTTGGAACGGTGCAGCGCGGACAAGGACAAAGACCTCCGTTTCGTACAGTAGCAATAATGATCCTTGACCCAGCGCTCATCAGCGTCGAAGATGAGAAGAACAGCTAACAATTGACGCACTTTTCAGGGTAGTCCGCCGAGTAGGTGAACATACGCGGGTAGAACCGTCTCTCTACACCATCGTGGCATTTGATTACTATGCCGTGCTTCATAGCATGCCTGAGCTCGTCGTCCAAAAGGATTTCCCATTGTGCATGAAACACGAGGCGGTTACAGAAGGCAAAGAACGTATCAGGAATGGTATATCCCGCACTACGGTGCCTTAGATAGTCCTTGAAGTCCCCACCGAGCTGTACTCGATATTAGCTCGGTTAGGCACGCAAAAGGACTTGGATGAGTTGACGCACCTCTTCAAAATAGGCAATGTGTTCGCAAAGATGATTCGAACCTTTAGTTCGGCGGTCCTTCGACTCGTTGCCAAAGTACATATAGCAGGGCCAGAGTTTTACACCGCCAAAGGATGTGAGCACGGTCCCATCAGACCAGAACATAAGCCCCACCACCACGCGCTCCAAGGAGCATCCTGGCTCACGATCAGAGCACTGCAACTTTTGGTACGCTTCAAGAAACGCTGGAGAGGTGTAAAGTTCACCCTGAACAGCTATATCCGGGACAGAAGCATCACGACTCCAGCTGAGGCGGTAGGGTTGAAAGTGAAAGTGACGAGAACGATTTGGGTTTGATAACGCTTCACGAATGACACCGACAATGCTTCGGTAGTGTAGTTGACCAGCAATGTAAGTGTCAGTACCAGGATTTGCCATCTTGGAGTGAAAGGGGACCTGGATAGTGATATCGTGCGAGCGCCAGCCGTCGTCGGTTATCCAGTCCGCAGTGTCTTCGGACAGGTCCTCTTTATTACAAGCAAGATCTTTGAATGCTTGACGCCAATTGGTATGCGAGATATCCTCGACAGAAAACGAGGGCTTTTGCAAAACGCTGAGCAGTCTGGAGAAGTTGTTGAACGAAAGATTGCCGTCGGATGTCCAGTACCACTCTGCAAGCTCAAAAGAGCTTAGGTTAGCGAACGGCCCGAATTGCGGGAAGGGTGAAGGCGATCTAGTATTGATACCTGCGTCCAATGGGCTGACCGTATCTGCATCGTGGGTTGGCAAGGCGCCGTCGAGATAATAGGACCGAACAAAGGCAAAGCTGTTGCGATTGGTGGAAACCCATCGAAAATTGGATGGAGCCTTCTCCTTAGGTAAAGATTGGTAAAGAGCTACACTTCGACGTTAGCTGAAATCG
The DNA here is from genome assembly GCA_020736565.1 of Coprinopsis sp. MPI-PUGE-AT-0042. NCBI lineage: Eukaryota > Fungi > Basidiomycota > Agaricomycetes > Agaricales > Psathyrellaceae > Coprinopsis > Coprinopsis sp. MPI-PUGE-AT-0042. The sequence continues at coordinate 9,257 of JAHBOF010000334.1, forward strand.
TGCTTTTTCTCCGGAAACGTACCCGCAAGCTGAGCTGAGTGATCTCTCTCAGGAGTCATCCCTAGAACGTGACACACAGCGCCTGTTATTGGACGAGGGGTTGAAATTCAACGGCGCAGGGATCAGCTCTCTCTTGACACACGAAAAAAAGGATTAAGCCAATACTTACCGTTTCCCTTTTCCAGATCTGAGAGAGGTGCATACAGCGCAGGTACGGCGTCACGAAAACGAGCGGGTTTTTTAATTGTTCGCCTCGAACCTCTTCGACTGTGGGTGTTATCCTCCTGCTCGAGATTCGGTTGGTCTGGGGGGTTGGGTGCGCCACAAGCAGCCTCAGGCTCCATCAAAGTCAGGGACGACTATGCGGAAGAAAGGATCCTTGTACTCACTGGCACAACGTGTTCGTCTTGCGACGAGCCAACTATGGGAGACGATATCCTAGTGGTTCGGAGGGATGAGGCCATACCAGAGCTGGTCTCGGTGGCTTCAGAGTCTGTCAATCGTTGGGACTCCTCCACACGACGCCTTTTCCTCGCTTCCCACAAAGTTTTGCTGGTTGCGAGGATTTCACTCAAGGCTCGTTTGCTCGGCCTGCATCCCCGGCGCTTGTGGTCGCTGAGGAATCTTGGGGAAGCATACACCTTCCCGCAGGCCCCACAAGCAAGCGTTGGAGGCATGTTGTGCAAAGAACGTCGGAAGAGCAGATGCACGATGGGTTCTTTAGCCCATACGCCCAATTCATCTTCGTATTTTGATTAAATCTATGCACAGCGTCTGTACGTGGTAGTTCAGAATATTGCTATGCAACCCCATGGTGTTGTAAGCACAGGATTTCGCTGAGGAGAAGGGATCACAGAGAGTGGAACACACCATGTCGCTCGACGGCGCGTAGCAAGAGAATCAGCACACTTGAAGCATAGCCTGCCCTCAACAGTAATGACGTCATGGCGTCGAAACGCCGTAAACATCGAATATATCGTGGAGACCGTGTCATTAGAGACCAGGGGTATCATTGCCGTTGCCCCAGTTCGCTGTGGTTGCCGTTGGAAGATCCAGCCTAAGTGAGAGTAGTGATATCGGTTGAGTGGAAACAGCGTCAAGTCGAATTCTGCACATCAGTGCACGCGTAATGACAGTACGAGAGGCGCTGGAGACACGGGTTGAAGGGGACCCAAGGGGCGGCGGATTCAACTGATGCTTAAAAGCGCTGTCAAGCGCTTTGCAAACGCTCCAATCCGTTCTCAATCACTCCCTGCCCAGCTAGTTCTCTTCTTACACCCAGCAATGCCCCAAGAGCTCGCTTATGCAGCCCCTGCGCTACCATCTCGCAGGAGATCTCCTCGTAATTGCCTACAGCACACCCATTCCACGACGCATTCTGCCTCCACTCTAAGTCAGTCGACCAATGCGCCTATGGCCCACTGGTGCTCACAGATTTCACAGGGACAAAAACGGCAAGCCCGTCACTGCCGCGTCGCCGTGCTATTGATGCAGCAGACGAGCATGAGAAGCAAGCCAGTCTCCTGAAGGCGACCATCAGGCGCCTGAAGAAGAAATTAGAAGAGAAGAGCGAGGTTATCCTTGATTTGAGGACCGAAATGCAGCACATGAAGAGCGACATTGAAAGGCTAGAGAAAGAATCTGATAAAAAGGATGAAATGTTAGAAGTTGCGGCGCAAGATGTCGAACAGTATCGCGCCTGGTGGTTGAACGAGATTCAGTTCATGAAACTTTTGCTCAACAAAATCCCGGAACCCAACAGAGACATTGAGCTTGTGCGGGCATCGCAAGCGCACTACCTGGGACACTATTAAACTCTTTGTTCAGTAGCTAGATATGCTTACGGTCCAATTATACATGGTACCCAACCGTAGCCAGTATTACAAGTAAATTATTGATATGGTCTAAGGTTTTCGGTATATGAGTGTTGGTACAGAATTGACAACAGGGTACAGATCATCAAGGTGGGCACTGATGAAGAAGCGCAGGTGACGCAGGAATGGAAGGAGGCGAGCAAGCCGAAAAGTTGATGACAAGGTTGATGACAATGAAATTAATGAGCGGCCTGGCATTTACAGACCTCGAGGATACGTGGCTCGACTAAAGAAGCAATCCTCTTCATGAAAGCGGGACGGTGATGAGCATAGACTGTTGGAAAACCCTAATTAGAACCGCATAAATGAGGCGAAAGCCACCTACTTGGATCCCATTCATTCATGGCATTCACAGCGGCAGAACGCTGGAGCCCATCCAATTCGCTCAAGTGACTCGCAAGCCACAGACCGTCGCCAAAGAGACTGTCCCTCGCTTGTGACATTTGAGATAGAATTTGGCCACTGACGACGTGCAACTCTAGGGCGGCATGGTAGCTCATGACCGCAAAGCCTTGTTTCTCCATGATATCCCGTATCTCAACAGGAGTCTTTTGAGGAAGTTGGTGAGCTTGGGATGAAGACGAGCGAAGCAACAGGCCAATGTCACTAAAGAACCGAAGATCGTGTGCGTGCTGCTCGAGCTCTGAGGCAGCGCTGCTCTCTGGCTCGTTAATAGACAAACGAGTCAAACGACGCCCTCTTGTATGGGCATTAGCTTGAGGTTCGACTAGCGTCTCCTGACTCTATTGGTTTGTTAAGATTAAAAGTGTTTCTCGAATGTAAACGCAGACGATAGCACTTACAGAGGTCGTTGCCCAACCGCGATGGTCTTGTGGGCCATCATGAATCCAAGCAGCAGCACGACCGAATTCATGCATGAGATTAGGGAGGTTCGAAGGACCGTGGTGTGCTGAAAAGAGAGTCGACATTCTTAGTAGTTCAATCGGACGGGGAGGCGCAGTTGTAGAAGGGGGATGGTGATGATGGGGAATGAAAAGCCTTTGAATCCGTCAGCCTTGATGAGGCTCTCACGTGAACTGGGTCGGTGTCTGTTTACTCCCGCGCGTTTTCACAAGGGGCTTCTCAGTGATAAGCTCTGGATTCTATCATTCTAAGTTCTGCTAAAGGTTGAAACGGTTTCAATGAGAAAAGCGGCCATAAGGAGAAGAAAGCTCGGTGTTCTCAAGTCGAAACATGTGAAAGCCCATACCATCCTCCAGCTACCACACTCCCTATTTCGCCCAGGAGAGGACCGTCACAACCTGTAACCTCGGATTGATGGAATTCGGCAGAGGAATTGATCGCACTGCCAAATATGGATAGGCTTGGCAGAATTATACCACTTTCGAGCACCTTCCCCGTTATATTCCCTGGTTTTACTTGATAAATGGCATGCCAGAGCACTCAGGAGCTGATGTTCAGAACTTCAGAGCTCCCCTCTTAGAAAAGAAGATCCGACGATTGCGCGATTTGTCGGAACATGTGATGAGGGAGAGTAATTCGCGTCCACGGAATGGTACGGGTTCGGCGATTTCCTCGAATTCAGTTCATACTCAGCGCTCCTCCGAGTTCCCGTGTGGCAAAGTCACAAGGAGTATAAGCTGATGTTTAACGAGCTTAAATGACATCGCTACCAGCGGTGCTAAATTTGTTATCATACTATCATGCGGGAAATCAAAGATGATTCTTCCCGTTTGATTCCTATTTACGCATCAGTGGCGGCCAACCCTCTTAACTTGCGATGCGCATAGGCTGAAGATGTTGTGAGCAAGGAGAATCAGACTCTCGAAACATGGTTGTAACTCTTTGCTGCCAAGTTTGGTGCCAGATGAATATAGAGGAGGAGGGGGCAGCAAAACGTCAACGAACTCAATACTCTATTCACGAGCCAAAGATGTACAAGACAGTCGCCGTGAACTGTGACAGTTTTGAAGTTGAACAGGGTGATGAGGCGCTCGGAGTGCGGTCAAACGTGAAGAGCGAACTCCTCGCCTGATGCATCTTCAAGTTGAGAAGAGAAACCAAGGCATGAGGTTACAAGCATAGTCCCAACATAGAACAAGTTCTCTCGTAAGAGAAGTCAGACTGGGGAGATATAAATCACATATCAAAGCCGTGACCTGTGCCTAGACCTTGAGTATTACTGTTGGTGTCCTTCCTTTGCTGGTTTTGACACTAGGACGCCAACTACAACGCTTCCTGAAGCATGGTACATCTTCTTCGCCTGTATCGGGGAGTTTCGAGATGTGAAGCATGAGAGAATATGAACGTAAAGCTGCAGTCGCAACGCGTTGAGAACACTTACCGAAAACGTCAGATATGAGCCAGGGCGGTGGACTTCCGGTCCTAGGCAAGCAATAAAACCTCTTCGGATTTTTGCCTCCCTCCTCCTCACTCTTCTGTACTCTCGAGCACTACGATGTCTTCCCCAAATCCTTCTGGACATCCCGTGTCAGAGAACCCTTATCAGGGCATATCTGAGGATCTTTTGGAGGATCTCGGTCATATCTCGACCATTCCGAACAACGGTCCTCCGCCGTCAGTTGCTCCTCAGACCCTCCAACCCTCAAGTCGCTCTCAGTCGAGAACTCGTGCGCTTCCAACTCCCACCCCGCCACTTGGCTATAGTTTACATCAGGATGCTCCACCCACATCGTTGGCCACCATGTCCACCAGCTTTCAAGGTACCCCCGTGGAAAGCACCCCGCCATACACCGATGTGTTGCAAGCAGAGTAAGCATTAATAGCCGGTTCTTGTAATAACCACCCTCACTGTTGGTCTCTACTACAGAAACAGGCCAGTGAGCACCCCTCCGCCGTACGCTAGCAATGATAATCTCAACACCCTCTATGTGTCGTGAGTCATAGCACGAGCGCCAATAGCCACGAAGACTAAGTCTCGATTCTGTGGTTCATTAGCCACTCACAGCACAGCACTCCTCAGGAAACAATGTCTGGACTCAACGAGCCCCCTGTACTCACCGACATCTTTGCCCGTGTCGGGGCGGTGGCAGGGGCCAGTGGTACTAGAAGTCAAGGACTCTCGCCACTGGCAGGCCCTAGCCGGAACGTATTTCAGACGCCGGCGCCAACACCTACCGGAAGTCGTTCTGTTCCTCTCTCGCCGCACCCATCTAGTTCTCGCCTCGTACCAATGAGGCGGACTCCATCAATAGCCCCAGCGGCTCTTCAAGCTCAGACTGATGCCAACGCCCCTGAGTCGCAGCCGGACTTCAACGAAACAGTTCCCGTCATTGGGACATCGATCCGTGCCGACGTTTGGCTTGGAACGAGCCCAAGGCAATTTTACCTGCTCACCAATATCTCGCACCCCCCGGGTCTCTGCTATGTTGCTTTTAGGTGCGCCTTCCCTAATGTCTCTACCTCTTCAGCGATCTCACATGGTTCGTAGCGGGCGTTGCCGGATTCGAGGTTGCGACCGAGAGGCGCACCTCAGGATTTGGATCCCCCATGCTACCAGCCATCGGTTCCTCCTTACTGATCTCAATAATCCCAGTCCTGATGCAAGGCAGCTAATTTCCTCCTTCACATCGATTGATAGCCTCGGAACAGTTACTCTTGACAGGGTGCACCGATTTCTGGACATCGCCACCCCCAAGACATCTCATGATGTCCTGCCGCAGAGTGATCGTTGCTTAATTAACTTTAGGTATGCTTGCCTTTTCTCTTTATTACGCTGTTGCTGAAACAATGTCTGCAAGTGGGTGTTGTATTCTCCCCCGGTGCCAACATTTGGCCTGGTACGGCTTCTCAACCTGGTACCAGCGTCCTCAGCACTCGAGCAGGTAGTCACAGCCTTCCCGCAATTATCACTCATTCGACCAAATGATAGTTCAAACTTGATCGATCGTTCTCCTTGCTTTTGTCCCCGCTTATCCCTGGTTCCCGAATCAGTCTCACGACTATTTATAACTCCGCACAGCCTCCTCCTCGCCCTTACTTGTTTCTACTACGTTTTTGTACTGAGTCTGCTCTGCGATCCGTCTTCCATATGTTATTTATTATTGAGCTTTTCTCCTATCTGTGAACTCGACGTACTCGTTAAGCCCCTTCGGCGTTCACTGATGGATTGGGCATTCCCGACGTCCAACACCGAAACCGCCGTTTCAACCTGTTGATGCCAGACTCGGAGTGTCGGACAACAGCCATTTCGCCACTGCTGCAGGGATGGGTACCAAGATGGGCGATGTAATTCAAAATATTGATACTGAGGCTATGAGAGCAAAGGCGACAAAGGGGATCCGGATCACACCACGCGATCGAATTAGGCACCTACCTGAAACTTCGCCCTTCACCACTTCTACAGGACTCTGCTGAAGTTTTTCATCCTATAATCTTTTTCATTTCATCTACCTGCTTTTCTAATAATGATACTCGAGCATAAACCGCATAAAATGACATATAAAAATATGCTATAATCCGTACAAGTAGGATAGTTTCGTTTCCTCCCAGAAATGGGATACCATCTCTCCTCCCTCTAAAATTGCCTTACCCTCGTTCCTATCTGTGCACATCACGTTGAGAAATTGTATTTTCATCGTTTTCATCGAAGGTTCCGTCATTTACCAAGGGTCAGACTTTTGATTACAATCGGGCACGCTATTTTCATTTTCGTCTTTTATGTCTTCACTTCGAACCAAATCTTTCTCGTTCTCGGTTGAGACCATTATTCTACCCCAGTAGGAGTCAACTTCGTTAGCTTTGAGCACGTGCTAACTCGCTGAAGATGCCAACTTAGCGGCGAACTGCTGAAGAAGCGGAGATGGAACATCCGCCGTCGGCATCCAGGATACCGAACTTAGGAGCTGTGGTGACAAGACGGTCTGAAGGTTCCTTCGAAACAAACTGGTAGTATGCGGGACTTCTGCCGGAGGTCATTGAGGCCAACGAGCTGGTAAGGAACCTACCATACAGAAATGTGTCGCCGTGTCTGAGTCAAAGTTCGACTTGGACGTCATGTTCGACTCACGATACCGTCTACCCAGTCCCGTTCACTCCATACTTCTGGTTAGCACAGATCTACGCAGCGAGATTGCATCTAGCCATGTCGGTACATGTGACATTGCTAACTTGGATCGGGTCCGACGGGATGGACTTGGCCTTGGAGTTGGCGATGGCCGCAATCCCCTTCGGATCTGACCACTCGCCAGCTGTAGCAACCCGGGATTGCTTGGCCTACAGCTGTGTCACATCAGACTGCGTCACGCATGCCGAGTTTTAACGTTTTAACAGTGTTGCCTCTCGTCAATTTGGCTTCGATTGTTGAGACCTTCTACATCATGAGGAACTCTCATTCCTCAAGCATTGGAGACGCGCGCTTCATCCCAGCCCATACCTAGGTCCTCCGCCCTCTCTCGCTTTAGCGCCCGCAATTTTTTTGTCCCGAGTGCGTGTACCTTAAAGCGATGAAACGATTAGCTTTCTATTCATGAAAGTGTGGTTTGGGGCTCCGCCAGATCCGCGTTTTCGGGGATGTCCAACATTAGACAGCCACGCCGACGGATGCTTCTCTTCCAACACCAAGGCCCGAGTGCGAAGGCCATCGCACAGTCTCGATAAAAATTCTGTCTCTCTCTCGATGTATGCGGAACCTTGATCCAATACCAACCGACTCCCTCCTCCTCGCCTACGCGAATCGCCTCCCGCTGAGGCTTCGACGACGGTTGGCTATGACACTGACATTCAAATACGCGGTTACATCAGGAACTGAACAATTTCATTAGTAGCCAGCTTATAGCAAGTAAGCCTCTTTCTTCTCTCCTACGATCGATAACCATAATCGATAACCACCTCACCTTTCTCCTCAGGCGCTTGTCATGTCGCATTTCCAGAAAGTGTCCAGCCTAGGTAAAGATGATTTATTCGGACTTTGCAACAATTACAGATGAATTTCTAGCATTCTCCAGCGACTCGATTCCTGCCGGGAACTTACCATCTAGATACGTTGGCGGAGCGGGTTTAGGCACAAGCTAGCAAATGAGGGAGAAGTCTTTTCGGTTTGCATGAAGGTTGGTGTCACTTTCGTTTGTATACTGGCTCGTTGATGTCATCTAATGACTATCTGGATTGGCTAAGATATTGCGGACTGCGAACGAATACTGGGTGCCTGGTGACCAAGTCGCGAAGGGATCAATGAGGTACCCAAGGTCAGAAGATTCCATAGGTGCTGACGAGATTGTTAGATCACACCCTCAAACAAACCAACAATCGATATCCCCGCGATGTACGCCTCAGGTCCTCCTTCGCTGAAGGTGTATCCGCCCAGCAATCCAGGGGTAAGGATCACGGTGTTTTGAATCATGCTAATGCTCACGAAGCGCACTTTTTCCTTCCACAGCAACCAGGACCTCCAACTACACCATGAACGGGTGTCCGCGGCGATGAACGAACAGTAGCAAGTGGAGGTCAAGGTATGCCTATTGGACCCTGGGCCTGGGGAAACTTTCGCTGCACTGCATAGACACACAACCCTTAGCATTGGTTGAGGCGGAATATCTCAATGGTGCAGGTAAGTATCCTAGTGACTGTTGTTCGATGTGTGCGCTAACGAACGCCCCAAGCGGCGCAAGGCCGTTAATATCCGTTTGCTACCTCCTCTCACACCGGCTCCATCCCGATGATGACCTGGAATTTCCCCCACCTTTTGGCAGACGGAAGATGGGACTGGTTTAAGGTGCAGTATCTGCACGACATTACGATTCAGAAACGACACTCGTGTCAAGAATTGTGTCAGCGACGAGCCCCTCAGTTCACCAGATTGGCCAAGCCTCTTAGGCTTCAGAGCATGCCGGATTGTCACCAACGCTCCAAAATGCTGCTCAAGAAGTGTATTCGGGAATGGTCACAGCATCCACGGGTGGATGTGAAGCGATGCCGCGGCGAGGGTATGGTTTGGATAGTGAAAGTAAGTATATCGACCCAGGAGCCTCTCTAACCCGTTAACGACTCATGCCAACTCGTTGTTCGCTGACAAGCGTTCGGGACACTAGGAGGTAAGTTGAGTGAATTAGATGTTGATTAGAACTGCTTACAACTTCACCTAGGTCTCCTCTAGCTGGTTTAGACGACTAGGACGCTTTCGTGTGCGTTAGCGAGGCTCCTACGCCCAAGATCGTGCTCACTACCTTTCCCAGCACGATCATGGCAAGTGATTGGAACCTTCCGTATTCTTCCTATTTGGCTCACTACTTCCTCAGGCGCGCAACGATAGTCCACCTCCCATTTGTCCAACTTTGTCGTTGTCTGTTGTCATCTGAGAGGTAAGTTCATCGCAAAACCAGGGCGAAAGGTGACCGAGCAGTCAGTGACCATTTCAAAACCTTTCCCGAAAGAGCTGATACTCTGCACAGGTCGGTACCACGACCGTCATATACTCAAGTATCGTGGTGAACGATGACCTCCTTCGACTGTTGCTAATGGTGGAGTGGTCGAAGCTCGACTTTTGAGCAGGTACGTGTCAATTTCAGCCTCTGGTCAATGTGTGGCTGATTTTGAGCAATGCAGAAGGCGCATCCATTTGCCTTCGACCAGCCAAAGTATTTGCACACCAGCTTTCACCTAGGCTTGTAGTCGTTGGTCCATCCTCTTTCGCTGGGGGTGTGGAAGGTAAGCGTTCTCAATGTGGTGCCGTGCTCAATTCGACGCGCCTTGGCCACTCGATGGCGTCGATGACCACTGACCTCCCTCTGGAAAGCAGTTCCCCTTTCTTTGCCCGGGGTGCCGTGCTCTGTTTGGTTAACGAAAAGACCTGTCGCAAATGTGCCGCGCAGGCACGAAGGGTGGTGGTCGTACGACATTCTCGTTACGGTACAACATTAGCTCTATCGTTTGCATATTGCATCAAGTGTAGGTAATAATGTATCTTATGCAATCCCGTTATGATGCCGGCGCGATGTATTACTGCTTCTCCAAAGTTGGTGGACGTCAAAAAGGCGACTCAGAGGGAAGTGCGCAACGTCAGTTCTCTGGCCCACCACTGGCTGAGTTGAATGAGTGTGCCGTAATGGGAAGGAAAATTCCCTCTTGACATTTATCTTCTTTGTACCACTCGGTGGGCAATGGATGCATCAATTGACGAGGAAATTTTTAACCAAAGCTACAGCACCTCCTATTCATTGGCTGAGACATACCTGGTCTTCGAATTCGGAGCAGAGGCTTCCTACCCATTGATCTTGGCTGTACGAGTTTTATCGCAGCCGATCAATGGTTGTCCCATTAGCTTCATCTACAAACCAATGATCTCCTGGCAGGGACTGACGAATGCTATGTACGGCACGGCATAAGTAACGACAGATGTTTAGAGTAGAGAAGCAACTGAGCGTTGTTTGTAGCTTGACGCCATGCAACCTGCTCCGGTTGTCATGAATGGCAGAGCCTGATCTCTCCTGAATCAGATGTACAGCACCTTGAGCAAGCGGTTGCCACCTGCCTCGAACCTCGAGCCACACCCACATTTTTCATATATAGGCCACAGCGATGTCAATGCTGTGGGTTAGAAAGACCCTCACAAGCACACTCACCGGAAGCACGATGTCTGATTTTGCCCCAAATGACCTGGACGGAAGTGCTTCCAACACCAGAACCACATCTACGACTTCTTCCGGTGTAGAGGCTAGCGCTGAGCTTCCTGATCGTGAGTGGCTAATGCAGTGTGTGCGCAAGGAAGCACCATAATTGATTTTACAAATAGCTCCAGAACACCATCGCTACGCACGAGCGGACCACCTAGAGGCCGAGGCGAGCAACTCCCGCCAACATAGGCTCGAGGAGTTGCGCTCGCAAGTGACCTCCCTATCATTCCACCTCCAGCGAAAGGAAAGGGACATGAATCGGGAAAAGGCAAAGGTTGCTGCCCTTAACCTCGAGGTTCTCCAAGCGCAAGTAGCCGCTGATCATGATTTGCAAGTCAAGATCAACGAAACAGTGGCGCATCTTCGGTCTCAGCTTGACCAGACGGAGCGAGAACTTGAGTTTTACAAGGACGGAACTGATGAGCTCCGTTCAAACCTTGCAAAGTCCAAGAAGTCGAACACAGCCCTCATCACCTTCTTGCACCAGATCTTAGTAGATGGCGTGTATCCTGAGTGTAGCTGGGAGAACCTCAAGAAACAGTAGACGACAATCATCGGCCATGAATGGCAAACTCCTATCTTCTCTGTAGATAGTTGCAATAATGATGTCAACTTTTGATACTTGTTCGTGCAGGGTATCAAGCGAAATTTGTGGGTGCCAAACCGGAGGCGTAAGAAATTAAACTTGTGGTTCAAAGCCTCGCCTGAGCGTCAAACAAAATATGTATTCCACCGCAATATGCTATCAATGCGTATCCTTGTTGGTAGCCAGAGTCGCGCATCAACTCGAGCGAGCATAGCCAACGCGCTGATCGTAATCAGGATGCGCCTCTTCCTCAAGAGGTGAAGCTACCATAGCGAGGCCTTGTATGGCGGCTTCAGCGAAAATCAATACAACGCGTAGTGTACCTATCATTCCATATGCACTTGCTAAGCGCTCGTCAGTCAAACTCAAGAGGACGCTGTTGTAGTGTTGACAATAATTCAGGACAAATGACCTTCCGCAGCGAGAGCCAGCGTATACCCCCTGCTTCTTGCTTAGGCTTGCTCTGTTTCTTGACTCTCTCCGTTGTCCAAGTCCGACAGATGTTCATCACGGAGGCGTAACGCTGTGCATGACGGTAGCCCAATGATGGGTTCGTGACTATTCACTCGTAAACACGGTGAACCGCGCTGAGGGTTTGCTAATGGTTCTCGCATTGACGTGTATCTGGGAGATTGAAGACGAGAAATTAGCCCAGGTCCTAAGAGCGTAGAACCCGATGAAAGGGGAAAAAGGGACGCAACTCACCCCATGTCGGCACTACTCCTACTGGTCCTCCCCGAATTCTGCCTCTTCTGGGTGGTAGATTCCTCGGAGGGTTTATGAGGGTCATGGGCTATGCGTTGAGGAGGGTATGAGATCGTTGCTAAGTCAACAATTAGGGCGTCTCGTCTATTGCATTGCCCTCAGAGGAGACTGTTCGGAGCTGCCGAGGTTCATTTTGATCTCACCGCTAGCTCCGGCGGTAGGGATGCACCTATAAGAAGGAATGAGCGATGTTTGTGAGGGCCCAAAACCGATATACTCAGCCATGTTCCCCTTCTCATCTGAATTAACAAGACTGAGGCCTTCTAACAGCACGTTCAGCCTGCCTGTCCCGCACCCTAGCTCTAGGCCTGGGTTTCGCGCATTTGGGAAACCAAACCAATCTTGCTCAGGCTCCAAAAATAGTCCGAGCAAAGAGAATATCAACCCTAAAGTCACCAGTGGGTCTTTCCTCTTTTTCAGCCTTCACTTACTTACCACTCCGTAGCTCTCGAATCTTCTCTTCCAGTTGAGACAAAGCTACTTTCTGCTTTATCCACAGAGGCGCAGGTTTCGCCAAACCAACGGAAAATACAGAAGCTTGAAGACAAAGTGCGGCGATTGGAATCGCGGTTAGCGAAGGCCCGTCGTCAAGAGACGGTTAACGCAGATCGCTTAACTGACCTTGCCGCAGAGAATCTGAAGGCAAGGCAGGAGCTTCATGAGGCCCTAGAAGAGGTAGAAGAAGCAAACGCACGCCTGCAAATGGTAGAGAGCGAGAGGAACCAGTACTACAACTGGTGGATCAACGAAGTCAATTTCTCCCAGTCGCTTCTGGACGGCCCATGGCAAACCCTTCCTGACGTCAGTAGCTACCTTCCGGAGACGCAGGTCTCGAATGGTAGCCACTTCCATGTGTCGGATACCTCGTATTGACAGGGAATGTCATGTCTGTGCAGCTGTCTCTTCTAGTAGAGAACACATAATATAATCGTCTTGTAAGCCCACACCATATGAGTCCATTGAACACCAGGCTTTCGACGCAAAAAAAATGCACTGGGACAAATCACCATGGAGAACAGCCGCTCATGCGAGGAGGTAAGATCATTTTGCATGAGCTTCGAACTTTGTCGAGATCTTGCTCATAAGTGATCTAGCCTGAGGGTTTAACGCTTCACCACCGAGGCAGTGGATTATTCCGCTTGCAGCCTCTGGCCGCTTGGCAACCCCTACTTTCACTTTAGCGCGCTGTATGGCAATACAATTACCCCAAAAAGAATTGACAACATCATTCTCTCTTGCGACGCATCGTGTAGCATACTGGTTGTAAGGCGCTGGGAATCATTTTGATATCGCCGACACCATTAAAAATCTGCTATGCGTTGCCACCTTCAAGCCGATTCCTACAAGGCGAGTTTGGGATGCTTAAAATCTGAGGGTAACTTCATTTACCGGACATTATCTTTGCCAACAACATCTCTCATTCAAACGATGTCTCTCTACGAAGGGAACAGCAGTAACACTCCTCTGGGTGCTGGTCAACCACGAGATTTTAATGAAGACGATGATGAAATGCTGCAAAGAGACTTACGCGCCGCGTCGCTCAAACGAAGGCAGCAGGATTCAAGCGGTGCCCTTAAGTTAGGACCCAGGAAGCGCCCGTAAGTTTTGTACCTTCCCTCTAACTCGTATCATCACATCTCAGCCAAGAATCGTACCGCTAGATGTCGCACAGATCCTTTGGTTCATCACGGACGCCATTTTGGGCGCACAATCCAAGCCTTTTGTCAAGTCCATTTGCTACTTAAACAGGGTTTGGCACGAACTATACAGCTGGAGTTGGGTCGCATTGCCGAGGAAGACTTGACCGATAGGTACGTACTTTGTATCTCTTGTCGAGATGTAAACGACGTGCTTCAATTTTCTCAGCGAGCGACAAGAGCACAGGATATACACTGCACTCTTGGGGCTTTCGCCGACTCTTGAGGAGCGCCTGTGCACTGGATCCGAACAGGAACTCTTTCATATTGCTGACCTGGTGAGTAAGCCTTGAGTTTTGCGCTGCATCACAAATGTTCATAAAATTGTGGGCACAAAAGATTGGGAAGGGCGCCTCAAGCGCTCGTTCTGATGATACCAAATCACTGAAGAGCGTAATCGTTGATTGGATAACTCCTCCAAATGGGGTGCTCCTTCCACCATTGCAGAGAAACATTAAGACAGATAGGGGCTTTTATCATCCTCGAACCGGGGAGCTTCTGTGCCCGGTCAATCTGGACTGGAATGATCCAAAGTACAATCTAATCTTCTCTGAAAAATGGCTCGTTACTGACGCCAGCGAACGCCAACAGTATCAGGGAACAGCTTCGGTCTGGGGAATTGACACCGTCAGGCGACCAATGGCCCCGTTTTTTGTATCAGAATCACACCTTCAATGAGGAGAATCCGTGGGAGGGATTACTCCGAGGAGGACTGCTTGTTTCTGTAAGGTGCATTTTCGTTCCCCATCTCAGGGCTTTGCTAAAAGGGGTGCAAGGCATACAAGCACATTTTCACCTCTCCTAGCTCAGTCAATAGCAAAGAGCCGCGAGCGACGCGGTCGTGCAATGCTCGGCTCCATGGTATGCAATCCGTGACGATTGCCTCCCTGGCCTATATTGCCTCCCAGGTATTAGTGGATCACCCTACTTTCGACGTTCAGGTTGGGACGATTGAAACCTCTTTCCATCAGGTCCGATTCGGCTTGGCGTCTTCTCCAGTCTTCTTGAGGACGGATCTAATTACTGATTCCGAGGCCTTCTATGCATCAGTAATATCGCTTTTGGAAGACCCAGAAGAGCAAGACGAAGTTCGGCAGCTTCTTGCTTGGTGGGACAGGTCAGTCAGTCGGCTCATCTCGGAATAGCCAACTTTTACGCTGCTGTGTTAGGCAAGTGTTCCCGCGGCAGATCAACACTCGAGCCGTCCATAAGGATTCTGTCCTAGCCAAGATCAAGGAGAGGAGGAGAGACGGCTGAACGAACTCTCCTTGAATGGAGGCGATGGCCATTCTCAGTAGGAGTGACGCCTTTTTGGAACTTTCAGGGGATGTGGCGCATATGGATGTCTTTCGCAAGATCGCATGAAATCAATTTGCTATGTCTCCTTTCGAATTACCGAACTACATATTAGCTGAATGATTGGTTTATTGCGGGTAAATCTCCTAGGGACACATTGCAGGTGCGCTAGAGCATATTTTAAACCAGGGGAAGTTAAGTATTGGCTCTGTGAGCCTACATCTAAGCCATTCTCAATAAAATAACCGTCTTCGCTGGGAGTAAATTAGTCCCATTCAAACTTTGGCCCCTTCGGCGCGTTATCTTTCAAACCAGTAGAAAGGAATCGAAGGATTCAAGACCGGATGCGTCTGACTAGGCGCTGAATCACATAAGAAGTAGGACTAATACCAGATTCTGTTGCCTTAACTATAAGGATTCACTAATATACTATACTTAAACGCATCATAACTAGTAACTTCAGCCCGCTAGCAGCGATGGTAACGTTCAAGTCGACGCGATGGCAGAAGGGCGAGTCAGAAGCACAAAAAGATGCAGCATGCCTCTCCCGCCATTGTAAAGCTTGAAGAACCGTCCAGACTCATAACTAGTTCAGTGGTAGTACAGCGCTGAACCTTGCGAGACCGAAAAACGGCACAGGTTTTATTTGTTAGCGTAGATCTGAAACAGGCACACTTACGTGGCTTCCCTATATATCATGTTTCCCGGTTGGCCAGGCCGCCTGGCGTTAGCCCTTGTTGCTGTTTGTGTCGCCTCGCAACGCTCTCTCGTTGCTACATGTTCTGCCTTTCTTACGAAGGTAACAGCCATTACACATCTCGTAATCTACGCCCACTAACGCTTGGTCTATTTAATGAAGGAAACCGCCCTCATCTAAGCATCATTTCCCCCCGAACATCAAACGAGATAAGAAAGTACACCATGTCTAGCGACGTCAATACTCTGCCACAGGGTGAGCTCACATGTATCTAATGGTGCAACGTACTGGCACTGACATTTTATTTGGTGAAGGAACCAATGTCACCCCCTCTGCTTGAGACAGGTTCTGTGCCTGAGATTTCGGTTCTAAACACCAAGATCGCAGATATGGAACGCCAACTGGCTGCCATGAGATTGGAGTTAAGCGAGAAGAAGGATACCATTGGGAAGGAAAGGGGGAAAGTCGTTGCCCTGAATGCCGAGGTCCTTCGAGCAAAGCTTGCTGTTGACAGAGATATCACGATCGGGATCAACGATCGGGTTTCCCGTCTTAATACCCAACTGGATGAAGCGGAGAGAGACAGGGATTTCTTCGAGCTGCGGGCAGATGCTTTCCAGCAGCGGCTGCGAAAGTCGAAGGCGATGAATTTAGCGCTTATCAACTTTATTGCAGCAGTCCTGGGGGAGGGCGTATACCCTGAGTGCCACTGGGACGAGCTAAAGCTTCAGCAAGAATGCTAAGGCCAGCATATCCCTTGTCGTTGTCATTGTATTAGTTACCTAAAGACAGTTTATGCTTCACAAGACCTCAATATCCAAGTCCTCAGGCACCGCAGACTCGGAACGATGCCTGGGCGAAATTTGAACATTTCTCTACCATCGCGTGAGAGGATACAAGGTCGTAATTACCACTTGATCCCGTAGTCAACTTGAACCCAGGAATCACAGATTAGCGCTTAGGCGCTCGAGAACAATCACGGACACTCATAACATTAATTGAGGTCGAATCCCACGGAGCCTTAGTCGATTCCGATCAACGGACTGAATTGGTGCACTATGATCCCTCTTCCCTCTCTTCCATAACCTAACTTTCTAAAGCCAGCAACGGCCCCGCTCTGCGGGAAGGCATGATAGGACCGCTCCTGCAGGTCAATCCAGGAAGAGAAAGGATTGCGAGCCTGGTCACACCACAGCCGGCCCACAGGTCACAGATATCGACGAAAAGTTACTGATGCTCAGGAGAAGGACGGCCGGGTAAGCAATATTTTCCCAGCTTAATATTTCTCTGGCTGATGTTCAGCGTCTTTTGAGATGAAATTCCAGCGCGGGTAAGAGAAAGGACAGAACGGGAGCGTCCCAGGCATCCCAGACACCTGTGGCGCACCCTCCACGTTCGTCTTCGCATTCTGTTACTGCTACCCATCGAGGCAGTAGGTCTCCGAGATTCTCTACTCCACCTACATCCAAAATATTACCCGCTTCACTACGGAAGCATGCTTCACTACGGAAGCATGCTTCACCGCAAGTCGTATTATCGCGGCACCCTGCAGAGGCTGGGGCAGAGGATTTCTCGTGCTGACACATTTATTCTCAAGCCTCACCTCGTCCTGCTGCCTCTAAGGCATGTAAGACTGGTCTGCACAAGCTTCAAAACCCCGTCACCGATCGGATGCACAGTCGGAGGGCGCCAGATCCTGAGGTAGTGTCTGATACCACACGTCCCTCCACCGCCCCCCTCGAGAGGAACTAGGGGGTGGCGGTGCTCGTCCGCTGTTTGACTGTCGCAAGGACGATCCCGTCCTATCCTCTGTACTTGCGCGATCTCCAACCACCTCTTCTCTCAATCGACCATCACTAGCACACCCATCAAAGCCTCTGGGGATTACGTCTCCGCATCATCTTACATCCTTGAATAACGCCTCGGAAATATCTTCGGTATTCACTCTATCATCGACGACTGACGGATCCCCTGCCTCATCGCATTTCTTCGATGGACACCCGAAAGACACGCTGCTGGCAACAATGTCTTCGGAAAGCAACTTAAGCGCTTATACCAAACCTCCCTTAACCGATCGTCACCCGCACACCCATCAAAGCCCTTGGGGGATTTGGCTCCGCCTCGTCAACGCGTTCTAATAACGCCTCAAACACCCCCAGTATTCACTTTGTCATCCATGACCGACGGATCTTCTGCTTCTTCACACATCTTTGGTGGGCGCCCGAATGAAGACAACTATGAAGACAATGCCTTCAGGAAGCAACTTGAGCACCTATATCACACCATCACGTAGCTCGAGGCAAGAGTTCAGCAGTAAGATGGTAACGAAGAAGACAAGGGGATGACAGTCCGTGGCTTCGTTCTCGGGGGAAAAGAAGAGGTGAATGCTGACGCCGATGAGGAGAAGTAGAAGCCGATATGCGACCACAAAGAGTACGAGTATCCCCCTTGAAGGCATGAGTGTCTGGCTAACGTTCATTCACAGGCATGCCGACAAAAACCACAACCTCCCCGAAATCATCTTGTCACCATCAGTACCAGGCTCCTGCGAACCATTCCTGTCGAGTACAATGTTTGACTTCCGCAAGGACGATTCCCTGTGTTTGCACGTCCTCTGAGTACTTCCTCCCTTAACCGTCCATCTCCCGCAAATCCATCAAAGCCCTTGGGGATCATGTATCCCCATCATCGACATCCTCAAACAACGCCTCGCAATATCCTCAACCTTCACTCTATCGTCGACTACTGACAGACCCTCTACCCCATCACATGTCTTCGATGGGCACCCGAAAGAAGACCACTCAGCGAACAACATCCCCAGGAAGTGGCTCTAGCGCCACCATTGAACCGTCACCGAACTTGAGGGAAAGGTTCGGCAGGAAGAAGGCAACGACGGAGACTAGGGGATGATAGGCCATGGCATTGTTCTCAAAGTTCAAGAAGCAGCGAATGCTGGCGCCGATAAGGAAGTGGAAGAAGCTGATTTGCGACCATCAAGGGTACGAGCACCTTATTGAATACATATATCTGGCTGACATCCCTTTAAAGGCTCGCCGAAACAATCCAAAACCTGTGGCAATCTCCTAATCACATTCATTGACAGCTTCCCTGTGAACTATCCCGGTCAAGTACAACATTTAGCGTGCGATCGTAGGCTTACGCCTTTCACAGGGACTTTGAGCCCCTTCGATGCATGTCCTCGCAACCGTCGGTTGCACTCGAACTTTTGCAAGATTTCACTTATTACGCTTACACCAGCCTTCTCAAAGGATCGACGCTGGATGCGTTCAAGTCCTCATGGCTGGGAGCACTCGGTGACCTGGCCCGGTATCGTGTGGCCGTCGCCACAATGGTCAACATTGGTACTAGGAGTTGGGGGTCGGGGAGCGTGTCGTACAACGCAGGTCGTGATTGAAGCTTCGGTTAGGTCCTCGTCATCATCCGCAGCGGATGGTGATAACGAATTTGTCAGCTATTCACCCGCAGCGACAGTCCGAGCCGTAGCGTAGGAATCATTGCAGTTCGATCGGTTGAATTGGAGAGGTGGAGGAATATTGCGAGGGGGTGGTACTGAACCAGGCAAGCGGAGCAGCCGCCAGGAACGGAGAAAACTGCATCACTTAAGCCCACTTTCCAGGACATTGAGACTGAAAGATCGAGGGGGATCCATCGAGTCACCAACGGGTAGGTTTTACATCAGCCTTGCGTTTGCATGACCACTTTCTGACACGTGGTTTCTCTTCCAGCATGCACTACAACCCATTCTCAACATCATGCGAAAATATCCTCCCAGTATGGTCTTCAGCTGCCCAAGCTCATTGCTCGCAGACGGATGCTCGGGCCTCTGAACTCTTCCTCCTTGCTCTTTATTGACATTCAATTCGATAACTCCCAGCCGGGTCTCCCTGCTTCGTCGAGCACTTGATAACCGAAGGCACTGAGGAAGGGGATGGGTTATGATGCACACGGTCAATCCTGTACAGTACTCGGATACAGGCACCCCTTCGACCAGGGCTATAAACTCGGCGTTGTGGGAGCTCGCCTTTACGCTGCTCTCCCATGTCCTTCGTCGTCCCCATCGCCAGGCATTCGTTTTATCCTCAACCCCTACATCAATGTCATGCCCACTTTCCTCACCACCATTCTCAAGCAGGCACAGGCCCTTGAAGTCTCGTAGCAAAGCGTTTCCTATCAGGATCTCGCCACCTTTGCCATCATCCCTCATCGCGGTATGAGCGCCCAATGCCTCTGTGATATCTCGAAACCCAGCTTAGAAGAATGATGGCTATGCTCATTAGGAGGTTTGCCCCTGCCCTTCTTGAAGACTGGTGGATGCTTGGTACGGAATGGGTGGGATGCAAGTTATTTGAGCATGGATGCTGGATCAAGAGACGACTACGACTCACCCTCGGTCGAAGCAACCAAATCTGCGGAGAAGGTCCTGAGTTTGGATCGCAATTGTGAGTTTCACCTGCCTCTCGATTCTGGTCCCTCTTCTGACATCCCCTGATAGTCCGTCTCAAAGCTGGATCCTTTTTTTTTTTGACCGTTGCGTGCGAGAAGGGTCTCGTTGCACTCCTCTCAGCCACCACCAAAGAAACCTAAGACGCGAACTCAGATACCTAGATGTCGGTCAAGGTATTCGTCTTTGCAAGCCAGTTCAACTGTTATATTTGCCTCCCCTCTTGGGAGGATCGTTCTCGGTTTTCGCTTTTGCCGGGTTTATGATCGGTTTATGATCTAAGTAGTGGGAACTCTTGTGTTCCCTTCCATCCGACGGTCGTCTCCTCTCCCATCGAAACCAACCAAACCCGCATTCTTTATTTCCAATTTCACTGCTCACCACTGTCGCTTGATCTCTGCATATACCCTTCCTTTGTTTTCTCGTTGCCTCGGCCCAAATTCTCTCCGAGTCCATCATTTCTCGCTCTTCGCATTACATTCACGATTATTCACTTGTTCCATATCTAGATTGGGAGAACACAGATATTAGTCTCTTTGCACATACACAGCATGCAATCCATTCGAACTCATTCCAAAACCTTCCCAATCCATCAAATATTAAGAGCGATAACTATAGAGCACACAATGGTAAGAAGAGCGCGAGTGTGAATATTGGAAATTTTAAGCCGTAGTTATACCTCTTCCGGGTCGTCTTCTCTTCGAGAGAAATCTGTGTTACATTCTGTCAACAACTGTGCACCTTCGTCGCCCGGAAGGGGCGCATAACGGTACCCTTCTCTTTCCGCCTTCATCAACTATCAGTCTTGCGCACGGTCCCAAACTCAGTCTCACATATGAAGGGACGAGGCACGTTCGCGTATCTAGAAGAAAGTGAAGGCAAGAGTCAAACACCCCACCATGGCGGGAAAGATTACTTCCAAAGGAGGGCGGAGGTGGAAATGCTTGAGAGGGAGTGCCCGAGCGAGTCTCCATCGGTGGATCTGTCATCCGCCTAGAACTCAGGGACGAGATAAACTGAAATGATGGACTACTTCAAAAACGCGTAAACAATGAGCCCGAAAGTTGGAAAGACAAGGGAGTACGTACCTTGCAACGGTCGTCGAAATGCCCTACTGCGCGACCATCATGCTGTTTGACAGTGATTGGGCGAAGAACCCATCCGATCAACTCGATGTTTCGCTAGATGGATGTTTATGATCCAGTGAACCTTGAATCTTACTGGTGTGAAGGTTTGAGCTAAGCGTGCTGTAATTATACCTTACGCTGGGACCGCCAGCACTGCCTGTCTCGTAGCACTAGATAATGAGTTATAATCCAGGATAGTTTTGCCAACGTAATAAGGGTGGTGGGTCATTTATAACATCTTATCGGAGATTGCAAGTCTGCTGGCGCGGGATCAGCATCAGCTGGCTTACCTCGCCACCCACGGTTTCATGATGT
>JAHBOF010000335.1:0-30665 GCA_020736565.1 Coprinopsis sp. MPI-PUGE-AT-0042
GGCCAACTTGAAGGGCTTGGCTAACGATAACATTAGGATCTACTCCTGTCGCCCCTGCCTCCCAGCGCCAGGCTGCTGAATTCTCGACTCCTGGGGGCTTCTCACCAGCGCAATATAGCACCAATCGCTCTTCGCCTGCCGGGGATGAGTCTTCTGAAATTCTCGATGGTATCGGTCAAAACCCTTATCAATTGGAGCAGTCAGTGTCCAGCCCCGTCCGCCCTGTAATGGCGAGTAGTTCAGACTTCGACGAGATCCGAGGTATGTTTTAGATTTGTTTTACAGAATTGGTGCTCACCGTCGGATCTACTCAGCTCTTGACCTCCCGAAGTCATTCTTTCGTGAGAATAGGATCAAGGGGTTCGATCCTCGACTCCCCACCAAGTCCAATATTGGCGCCTTGTGCGACTTTGGGTCTCGCTACCCTGTTGGGGTCAACACCCTTACGTTCCTTAAGCTCTTTCGTCAATGCACTGTCTGCCTTAATGTGGCCTACGTCGACAACTGCCACCAGCACTCTTGCGCAGTCAACGGCGAGAGGACAGACCCACTCCCCACCGAAGATGCTTCGTTTATAACGTACATGACGGAGGCCGGGTGCAAGGGTGTTACGGTGGACCAACTGCACTCCTTATCTGCGCGTTGCTCTACCTGTGACCGCCTCGTTGTCAGAGTCCAGGCTGAAGGAGGCTGGAGACACCACTGTCAAGTTCGATGGGCCTGATTTTGCTCAAATTCCTTTCTTCGCTTATATTTATATCGATTCTGTAGTTTGTGTCTGTGTCCCCAATGATGATGTCTTACCAGGCAATGTCCGTCTGATGTGAGGCGAATATTTAGTTGGATGTGCAGTGAATCGAGGTTGGGATGGTTCGAATACGTACATTGAATGCTGTCTAGGTATGTACAAATTTAATGGCGTCGGATGGCGTCAAACCAATCTCCAAACCGACCACTTAGCCTACAGCGACCAGAGACTCGAAACGAGGCTAGACAAGACAGCGGGGTTCGTGCTAAAAGCAAATCCGAGCTGTTCTGCCTGCGAACGATCATGAGAGGACCCCGTAGGCCTGGCGCTGGTCTCATCATCGATGGTTGGGTAGTCAACGATGATTCCACGACTGAACGCATGGTCCAGGACTCGGTTGATCGCCATATCCACAGCCTTCTGGCTGGCCTGCACCGATACAAGATACTTGATGCGTTCGATCACCTGCAGCAACAGACAACCAATCTGGAAGGCTACATCGTCCCCTTCGGCGATGTAGCGGGCCAAGCAACCAGCGAGGCTGAGCGTTTCCTCTCGATAACGCTCCGGTTCTATGACAGTAGAGGGTTGCAGCTGAAATGTCCCAGGAAGATTATCAATTAATGAGCTAGCGAAGGATGAGCAGCAGAACTTACCTTTGCTACGGATCCGCGAGCTCCATCTACCCGACTCCCCCAATCTTCCGACTCTCCCTGAGCGATACAAGGTGCAGACGATGGTTCGCTTTTGATAGCGCCTTCTTCCAGTTTCACCGGGCCAGAATTCGGTGACATTGGATGAAAATCGCTTGTGACCGACGAAGTTCGACCTTTGGAATGAAGCTCAGGTCGATCTCGAGAATCAATCACAAATTCCTGCTTGATAACCCCGACAGCTGAGGTAGCGGAGGCGGAGAGGCACTGGTACTCTTTTGAGTCGGCCTCAACGCACGTGGACAGCCAGGAGCCGCGTCGAGACTGGGAAGAGAGACACGGAGCACTTTGGCAGTGACCGTCCCCTTGTACGATTGGTTTGGCGGGGCTCATCATGAAAGGCCTTCGGTCTTAGATGTTGGGTGAATCACTCTTGTGGTAAGTAGAGAGTTAACTCGGGACGATCTTGAACTCGATATTGAGAGGGTTGGGAAGGCGCTGAGCTCGACGTTGAAATTCAAGGATCAAGGAAGACGAGTTCGTTGATTCGAAGGCTGCCAAGCTTTTGATTGACGACGTAAGTGTTGACCAATCCCCAATCATGATTTTCGTTTTCACCCTCTCATCCCAGTCCACTCATATGGAAATTCCGCATGAACGCTATACTTCAACTGACAGGTAGGGATACTTACTTTCTCTTATGATTCCTAGAGCCAACATCCACCAGTTCCGGCGTGCGATCAACATGCCCCAAGGCTTATTGAATGAACCGCTGCCATCATTCCGTATCAAATTGGCCAGCGAGCATTAGCTTGTAATGGCAACCGAAAACTCTATCTTCCATGCAGTCAGACGCGAACTGAGGCGTACAGTCTCTTAGCGCATGGAAATTAGGGGCGAGAGGACTGTATAAAAACGAACTATCTCGTGAACCTGCGACAACATGGAGATATGGGGATTCAGCCAATCCCTGTCAGGTGGCGCTATGCTGGTCTCAGGTGATGACTGGCGACATTTCTCTGTGACTGACATTCTTCCTTCATTCGGAGTGGCTGTCTCTACCCAATATAGGGGCTTCGTATCTTTCTCGATCTCCAAGAGAGATAACCAAGAGGACCTCCAAAGCTCGGACACCAGCCCCCCGGAAATCGGGAGTTAACGCCTTGTCTTTACCTGTCCTTTCCCCAGACGGACATTGTAAACCCACAGGGGCGCCCATCCGTTTGAAACGCCGCTTTTGTGCTATTGGATCCGAGGCCTCGGCTAGCGAACGCTTGCGATTTGAGATGAAATTTGTGAGCCATACAATCCTTTACGTCTTCAAGTTTGCAAAAGAACAGCCGGTAGTGCTGTCTATAAATAGCAGCCTTGAGACCAACCTGTCTTCCAGCAACGCTCCCCCTGCTCCTTTATTCTCCGTCCAATGAACCCATACGTTCAGTGGTCCAGTGGTGGAGCCGTAGATCCTAACCGTCCTCCCTTCCCACTCAACCATCCATTCGAAGGTGAGACCTTCACTTTTGCACGAATTGCACAGGATTCCAACCTCGCGCCCTTACATCCCCAGTATCAGGGCGCGAAAGTGGTACTACGAGCTCTGAAGATCCAGCTCAAACTTTAGCTCAAACTTTCTTTGGCTATTATCCTGAAGTAAGTGTTTCCTTCGTTAATTGGAGTGACCTCTCCAACGTTTGATTAAAGGAACTCTTCTGGGCCCCGTCAATTCCGGATGGATGTGTTCTCGCTCAGCCAAGCAACGCCCATTCAAACGCTGCCGCTCCTGGAGCATTCGGATCGACAGGTATGCCCCAGTGCGACCCAACCACAGAAGCGTCTTTCACGTACCCACGTATGCCCCCCGTGGATTTGCCTTATGTCGCTGGTAATCCCTTCCATGGTTTCAGTTCGGATGCGTACGAAAGCGCGGGGCTCACCGGCCCAGTCTCGACTCGCAGTGGCTTAAATGAGGAGTGGGTTATGTCTACACTTCAGGAGTACATTTCAATGGTATGTATTCCCCCCTTGAGGCTAAGCCCCGGCTCAGAGGTTTACATTCCCCAGGTAGAGCCGCTCGCCAAGAAAAACTTACTCTGCGAAATCCTTGCAGGGCAAGCCGCTATTCAGGAGCATGTAAAGAGAGCCGTTGACGCTGCCATTGGAAGCCCTGACATTCTATGTGCTCTTCTTCGCTTTTGCTATCCCGACCCGTCCGACCACCACCCAGACCTCCAAACTCTTCGTGGATGGCGTGCTTGTGAGTGTTCCTCCGTGTGGGGTTCAAGTTCAGTCGGCTGAGCGAAGTAGACTTCGACACAATATGGATAGCAGAGATTAGAATGCAGATCGTTCTGCCTCTTGCGTCCAAGGTGAGCATCCAAGTTGAGAATGACTCGAATTTTAAATAAAGCTTACGGATATCAGCTTTGGGATGAATTTCGTCGCATACTCCTCGAGGTTATAGACTATATAATCAAGCACGTCCTGTCCGACGATAGAATCTTCCCAGAGTTTCGCCACGACGGTCGTTGGTCTCATCAACTTCGTGAAACACTTCTATGGTACGCCGTCTCCGGGGCTTATATTCACTTCTTTTTTAAGAAGGACACCAACCGCTCGATCAGCTTCGGAAAAAGGACAGAGGATGTCATTCACGTACGTTTCTGTGGTGAACCTTCATTGATGTCTGAACGCTCAACCGTGCTTGACAGGAGTCGGCTATGGAGGCGTACGCGATGGCCTGTGCTATTGCGAAGACTAAGGCCTGCTCCGATAAAAGCGAAGCCGGAGTGCTTCTCTATCGCCATGGCGGAGTGATACTCGCACATAAGTGCCTTATGAATAATATTGCGCCAGTCTTTCCAGACTATGTCACAATATTAGGCAACTGTGACGGTCCACCAACCCTCCGTCTCCTCGCGCTACCGATCGCATTGGTGAGTCGTCGCGAAGTTCCGAAAAATCTCCCACTGATGGTCTTGTGATAGATATCCGCAACACTGTACACATGCTACATCAAGGGCTCGTTGGCGATTCAGGCCGAAGATGTCCTGAATGAATCCAGAAGTCAGAACGTCCTTTGCACCAAACTGCGGTCGGTTGGTAAAGCATTTGTCAAGCATGCTAACCACGCCGACGAGATTGAGTCACAGTACTTGCACGATGCCATCCGTCGCCCAATCACGAATATCATAGGAAATCTCCATGCAGGCCTCGAAGATACCTACAGTAGGACTGTTCTCCCTCGAAGCACCAGTTTCATACCTGGTATCCAACAGCAGGACCTCTTCACTGGATGCCTTCCCCCCCCTGTGCATGCTTCTTCGCGTCAATAAGCCCACCGCCGTGACCTCTTAGAGATGGTTTGGTGGCGCCTTGCGGTGAGTGTACATGTCGATATGCTGAGCTCTACATTGAATCAGACCGTCTTCAAGATTTTCCAGAAGCCTTGAAGAACCATGAAGAGATTGATTTCCGAATCAGGGCAAGATACACCACCTTGTACTAGATGTTTGGTCATGACTTCCAATGAATATTATTTACGAGTACCGCATCGCATCTCACCAGCGGCTGTGGCTCACCAGACTAACCGTTCCCTGCGGCACTTGGCAGTCTCTATGGCTCTGAAAACGTCCTCAATCTTCCCGATGCGGCTCCCAGTGGAGGAACACTGTCCCTGTGTTTCAGGGCAGCTGCTAGTGGGATCACGCCATCACCGCTGCGTTCCCAAACGTTCCCAATCCGTTTAAGTTCCTATTCAATTTCTACACATGGGGAAGGATGAGAAGCTTCAATACCGGGGCCTATCTCCTCATGTATGGTTAACCCAGGTAGCCGGACAGTCGGACTCGTCCTTTCTCTATATATGTTCGATCTCTCGGTTCTAGGGGCAACTCAGCCGTAACAATGGACCCAATTGCCTCCTCCTCCCACTCTTCCAAAGGCAAGGAACGATATGCTTTGCTCGACGGTAGGCTTGTCAAAGTCGTCCTCTTATCGGATATCGACGGTTTGTATCTTCGCCTAGTATGTCTGGGAGTCAGTTCAATTAATCCCACCATTTTACCTAACTGCGCAGACGACGTGAATCCCCTCCGCCCTGACGAGATTGACTGGCAGGCCTGGGATACAATAACCTCCAGCGAAATAGGCGATGAAGACAAAATAACATCCAATTTCAGTCGCCTTGGCTTGTCGAGCACTCCTGGGCCTTCTGAGTCGCCTTGGGCTAACCTTCTCCTGGACCCCTTCGTTGCAGCAGAGGAAAGAGCGTTGAGATTGGGGCCGTCTCCCACAACTGGCTCAAAAAGAAAAGAAAGGCGTACGCGGCATACGTCGTGTACAACGGTCGTCGAATGGGGGTTTTTGTCACCTGGTATGATTTTCGGCTAAGGTAGGGGCCATCAGGTTCCCGCACCCCCTTACATAAGCAGCAGCGGGGGTCGACGACGACCTCATACCCATCGGCCCCTCGCATCCTTTCCAAATTCTGACTTCTGGGGGTGTTGCAGGAAGCTCAGAGGATGTGTTCTCTGGTTTTAAATTGTTTTAATTCGAAGTCTAAGGTGACCTAAAAAGGAAATATATAAAAAGTCGAAATGGTCAGGAAAAGCGAAACTGAGATGCCTGGCACAAGGAAAGGTAAGGGAGGCCACCAACAGCTAACGAATTTCGCCGCTGACTAAGCAGGTACGTCATGCCAAGGACGGCGCTTATTCACGATAAGGGCCCGTTGACTTGGTGTGAGCACCATGGACATCGTCCTTCGCTGCTAAATCTCTCTCTCGAGCTCAAATAGAGCTGCGACGAGTATTTAAAATCTACGAGGGGCTCTACAGAGCCGTCTACCTGGCTGCAGTGGCATAGGGTACACCTGTTGGGTTTTTCGAATCGAAGATTTCGCCGCTCTTGGCGCCAAGCCATCAGCTTACATAAGGGTGTGAGTACCTGATGGCCCCTACCTTACCTCCTAATTGTCATCCACGAGCTCTGATACACCCCGACAGGGAAGCCACCACGATGCAAGTGAATTCGTTTTCAAACAGCTCCTTTCAAGGGTACGACACCATCGAGGAAGCACAAAGTCATTGGAGGCATGCTCTGGTAACGGGTACATGGGGAGACCCCTGCACGCCGAGTAGATATCGTGTACTTCCACCCTTTGAAGGTTATCACATCCTCAGCAGTCCATCAGTCGATGACTCCGCTATTCGTCTCAGCGAAGCGATGAGGGAGGGCAACTCCTCACCTAGCCACCTTGGCACACGTGCAGCTCGTCAGGATAGTCGCTTGTACGTTAACTGGAGTTGCATTTCCGCCTGTATCCAGTTGCTAACCTGTCATACAGATCACCCGAAACCCCTCCTCCTGCAGCAACAAGCAAAGGGAAGGCGCCTACTCGATCAGCCTTTGCGTCTAGCTCTAAGGCCCCTCAACGCTCTTCCGGTAAATGTGATCCAAGACACATGGCTGGCTCTTCAAAAATTCCCAGCATGTTCCACAGAGGAGATGGTGCGAGCAGGTGAGCAAGCTTTTGAATTCGATAAAACCCTTGAACTGGTGTTGACCCTTCCGTCCAGCAGCTTCGTTCATAATCTGCCACCATCACGGCCCATCACAAACGAAGACAAGTACTACGTCATTCAAATAGGGCTTCAGGTGGGCGTCTGTCGAGGAGAGACAGAAGCCCGGAGGCGCCTCGGCCCAAGCACATTTGCCGTCATGCACATAGAAGCTACAAGGGAGAAGGCGAAAGCTTTATTTCGAAGGCTCGTATCCAATGGCGACGTATTCCAGCCTCCTTCGATTTGCATGTAAACGATAGTTACGGTCTGAATTCTATTACTCGCCTTGCCATCCATCTTCGCCGTCAGAGTCCGAGACGGAAATCGTGGGAGTGACTGCGTGACTGCTCGGGGCACGATGTGGTATCACGTGTCAATTTCTGATCCGACGGTCGATGGTGGCTCTGATTATCAGTGTCGCAGCGGTATTCTGTTCTTGCACAGAATCGACACAAAACAGGGAAATACCAGGCCCAGCAGAAGAATCGCAGCAATGTCAACATCACTTAACGACGACATCGTGGCTACCATAGCCATCGCACTTCATCAAGTTGGGTCCCTGGCCGACGTCCTCCTCTTTCGCTTTGTCAACAAATGTACGGCCAGGATGGGCGAGGCCTACGCGTTTGCGGACCTCCCGTTCCGTACTGTACGGCATGCAAAGTATATCGAAGAGCGCCTTGCCTCTTTTCGCTCCATCTGCGATATCAACCCTAGAATTCTAGGGCGAGTACGCTCCCTCAACCTCGAATTGGATGGCTTAATTGGATGGCACGGGCACAGTGATAGCTGGGTCGAGTCTGCAGAGTTCCAAAGCTTCACAAGCTACCTGGAAAGCAAATGTCCGAACCTTTCAAACCTCCGTATCGGCTCACGCTCCCGCCCTGCCCATGGCCCATTGGTGCAGCAAGCAGTCTCGCTTCTCGCTCATCGCATCATCTCCCTCGAGATCTACGAAGTGACGAATATACCATGCACCTTCTTCTCTCGCTTCCTCAAGCTCAAGGCACTTCTTATACGGGGTATTACAGCGGATTCGGTGCCTCTGCAGTCTCAAATCTGGCGCCCCGCCCTTACATCTATCGTCTATTTCAGCGGCCCAACGGACGCATACATAGATGGTGTGCAACCGACGGACGACCCCGTCTTGCATCTCTTCGATTTCTCCCTTCTACAATCCATTGAATGCGGGTCAGAGCGAGATTTCTTATCGGCGGTACCCACTGCGGCGGCAGAAAGCCTAGAACGTCTTGTGGTGGATCTTACCCACCTTAACCCATTGACATATTTCGAGTGTGCGTCACCCTGAACAGCGAAATTCAATGCCTTTTGGGCTGACACTATTCCAGCCAATAATAGCCCCCCTGCCCTCTTCTCACGCATTGGGAGGTTGCAGAAGCTAACAACGTTGAAACTACACCAGACCATCCGAGCCGACTTTGCCCTAAGCGCATACAGCGAGATGGGGGAGGCAGGATATCCAGGCGCGGAAGGGTGCCTTGATACTATGACGGAGGTACTGCGTGTAGTTCAAGGCAAGGGTCACCTCCAGCTTTACCTATCATTCACATCCGATGTCTTACCCGACCATCCCATGTGGCGCTGGAGCATGCTTGATGACGCTATTGCTTCTTTCGCCGATAAGCATCCCAGCGGATTGGAGTTGTGCATTGCGTATAATGTCAGGTACGAGCAGTGGGCCGATTCTGCTCGGTTGCACGATCCTGGATGGTTGTACAGCGCAAAGCTACTCAAGACATCGACTCATCCCCTGATCCAGGTCCGGCTCGCTATTGGGCCATGATGGCTCTAGGGCAGCCCTATTCTCGATTAGCCTCGTTTCATCTGATAGGGCCCAGCCATACTTCTTTGTCAATTCACTTCCATCCCCTTGAACCATCCCCTATTCCTTTTGCGCAGTTGCTTTTGCCGATTCAAAGGCACTTCTTTTTATGTCTCAATCGCAGAATTGAAAAACCCTGTGACTCTTCACATCTTTGGATTCTCCCAGATAAACCGCGGCCTACATCAGTAGGTAACGACACGGTTTATTTCTCCAATCATCACCATCCTCGTTCATCAAGCGGGAGTGCAACATGCCTAGCGATAGGGGCTTTTGTTCGGCTATCACCGGGATTATGATGAGGCGCCCCGCGCGTATTCTTGAAATTCGCTGAGTATCTTCTTTGAACCGCACATCAATGGACAACGATGACGATTTTCAACAGCACCAAATTCAACCGCGATGGGAAGGCCGCTGTCAATATTGTGCACGAGTCTTCCATCGCCCTGGTGACTTGACTAGACATATATCAACTTCGTGCACCGCATTCAAGTCGGGCCTAAGTAGGCGACTCCATCAAGCGAGAAGTCGCGGTAGCACTGTCAAACGCGCTCGCGAGGAAGCACGCGAATCAGAGGAACAGCCGCGGAAGCGGCCTTGGTATGAGACAGGAGAGGATCTCGATATTGATCATTTTCGTGGACGAGAGGAGAGCCCTGGATTCGTTGATGTCAGTCTCCGCTTTCTACAGTGCTCTGCTGAAAGTCGCTAAATATAATCCCAAGCAACAATCAAGTAATAGGGTACTTGAAGAAGGAACGAGCAACCAATCACAGACTCCCAGTGAAGTTAATGTTGTTCTGGTATGTTACCACTCAAAGTTGAGCCATCGAACAACCCTAACCATCTCATTCCAGGAGGACGAAAGTTCCGAGGCAGAATCAGATGTCATGGACCTTCCTCTGCCCCCCGATGAAGGTCGAGGGAAACGGACAAAGAGCACCCGCCATCTTGCGTGGCGATACCAAGACTTCCTACCGGGGACGACGGCTTTGGCTCTTAATGCGCCAGCTTCGCAATTGGTTCCGCCTGATACATCTTCACTACCACCAGCCTCTGCCCCTCCCGCACCCCCTTCCAACACTTTCAGCGCAACACCTGATCCTTCGCCGGCGCAGCGTCTATACCGTCTGGTCAAAACTACTCAGCGCAACGAGTTTGGGCTGTACAAGCGGTTCCAAGCACCAGAGGAGACCCCATACGACCCAGAATCGTCCCTCCAGCCTTCTGACTTCCATATGGTCGGACTGGGTCAAGCTGACGATGCGAGTCCCGAAAATTTTTACCCATTTCCCAACAAGAATGCCTTTCTTCTGGGAGAGTGGCGGGCAAGTGACCAGAATGGGAAGGGCAGAGAAGGTTTCTCAAGACTGCTCGAAATTATTGGGAGTGAAGATTGGAATCCGGCAGACATTCGTGGTGTAAACTGGAAAAAAATTGACCACGTGCTCGCAGAGCCTGTGGTGGACGATGACGATGGGGATTGGGTCGATGAGTCGGCGTGGAGGACTTCTATTGTCACCGTCAATGTTCCGTTCGGCAAGAGTTGTGCTGAACCTGGCCCGTATCCTTACGAGGTTCAGTTCCGGCACCGTCTCATTGTTCCTATGATCAGAGAGAAACTCATGAACCTGCAACCGGATGATACATTTCATTTTCTCCCATACGAGCTCCGATGGCGCCCCTGACGACACGAAGGCGGACGTTAATGTGCTCGGTGAACTTTATACCTCTCCTGCTTTCCTCAAAGCCTTCCATGAACTCCAGGTAGGTCTAGCTTCTTTAGAGGGGAGAGTGGTCTTGTAGCTGACGCTTTGTGACAGGAATCACCCCTAGAGGAAGGGTGCACCCTGCCTCGCTATATTATTGGCTTGATGTTTGGTTCGGACGAAACTGTTCTAGCTCAGTTTGGAACGGCCAAGCTTTGGCCATTGTACATGTCATATGCGAACGACTCGAAATACGCCAGGGCAAAGCTGGGGCTTCGTCTCGTCGAACCACTTGCCTATCTTGTCAAAGTGAGTGCGTTTCAGGCGAGCTACGGACCACGAAGATTTACTCACAACGATTCTAGCTCCCCGACGAGTTCAAGGACTTTTACATCGCACATTCTGGCCAGAAAAGCCTCCCTCCTGCGCTACTCACGCATTGCCAGCGTGAGCTGTTCCATCAGCTCTGGCGGACTATCCTGGACGATCAATTTATGGAAGCCTTTGATCATGGCATCGTGGTAAAATGCCCAGATAACGTCGAAAGACGCTTTTACCCTCGTATCTTTACTTATTCCGCTGATTACCCTGAAAAGTGCGTAGGGACGAGTAGTTTGGACGCTGTCACCTGCTAATGCGAGCTTTCCTTATAGGATTATGGTGGTGTCCATCAGGAACATGGGGGCCTGCCCTTGCCCAACCTGTCTCATTCCACTCAAAGATGTCCACCAACTCAGCATGGCAAACGACCGATCACGCCGTGTACGGTGGAAAAGGGTTGACAATAGTGCTTGGCGAGGTCTGGGAAGCAAGGCTCGAAGGTGGATATACGACGAGAATATCTCTGTCAACAGCAAGAAAGTCAATGAACTTCTGCGTCACGAATCCCTGGTCCCGACAAATGTTAGTTCACCCCTTTCGTCTTCCATTTATGGGGCTGAGCAGCCTTCACCAGAACGCCTTCTCTGAACGATTTTCATCGAGAGGGTTCAATCTCTTCGACATGATCGTACCAGACGTTCTCCATGAAGTCGAACTTGGAGTGTGGAAGTCCCTCTTCATTCAAATTATCCGTCTCATTGAAGCGACCAACAAGAGTGTGTTGAATGTCGTAGACTCAAGGTACTAGCCATTTCCACCTTCGCACATGGTTCAGTGCTCATCAGCAACCCTCACCAGATATCGAGCAATGCCTACCTTTGGGCGCGACACTATTCGACGCTTCAGGAACAACGTCACAGAAATGAAGCAATTGGCTGCTCGAGATTACGAGGATCTGCTGCAGTGCTCTATCCCAGTTTTCGAAGGCTTGCTTCCTGGTAGCCACGATAAGCGCCTCCTCAACCTACTCTTCGTCTTTGCCCAGTGGCACGGCTTGGCGAAGCTTCGTATGCACACCGACCATACCATCGCTATCCTGGATGAAGCTACAACACAGCTAGGGGAATTGATGCGGGACTTTGCAAAGCAGACGTGCAGCAGCATACCCACCAAGGAGCTGCGGCGCGAGTATGAAGCACGCAAACGGCGCGAGGCGAAGAAGAAGAGCAAGGCTAATACTGCAAAAGCGCAGGGCAAAAACTCTAAGGGCAAGGAGCGCGAAGTAGAACCGGAGGTTGAGGAGATTCCTGCAGCCACCGAGGAGAGTGGAGCATCGGATGGTAAGTCTCCCACCAAATCTCGTATTACTATGGAACTGAAACGGGTCCCAAAGGCCGGCAGGAAAAGACTTTGAACCTCAATACTCCAAAATTTCACGCCCTGGGACACCTGACTCCAAACATCAGGCTGTACGGTACAAGCGATTCTTACACTAGCCGAATAGTGAGTCCACCTCCGCACCCACCGCTCACAGCCTTGCTGGTACCGTTTGCTGACCTCCCACCCCCTTTCGTCAGACCGAGACGAACCATAAGCTTCCAAAAGGGAGTTACCCTCGCACCAACAAGAAGGATGTACCCATCCAGTTATCGAGAATCCAGGCACGCCAGGAAAACATCAAGCGCCTAGGCAAGCAGCTGCCAGGCCGAATTAGAGCTGACGACGACGCCCGCTTGCATGATCTCAACCACAAGTATTTCATAGGCGTCTCTCAAAACCATCCTCTCGATTTGGCACAGTTCCTGCAGTCCAGCCTTTCAGATCCAGCTACAAACGTAAGCATGCATTTCGCCACGGGTCATTCAGCCCAATGCTAACTTGACCAAGCATTTTATTCCCAAACTGCGTCGCCACCTCCTCCCCAGAGTCATCCACAGCCTGATCATCGAAGCAGAGCAGCGAGAAGATTTCGAAGGAAATACCACCAGCTCACATGGATCTCTGTCAGTGTTGCATGACCTTGCCGCCCACCTTCAGACAACGGAGCTTCCGTTGCACGACACACGACATGACGGGATCCATTTCCAATCCGATCGCATCTACCGCCATGACACTTTCCACGTCAACTTTACTTCGTATGATCTACGCCGGGGACAAGATATCATCAATCCCAAATCCTCTAAGCGCGATGTCATGTGCCTTCGAGCTGCACGGAAGGCTGGATCCCCCAACGGCTACGCTTATGCCCGGGTCCTAGGAGTATTCCATGTGAACGTTGCTTACAGCGGTCCTGGGTCTCTTGACATGAGCATCCGTCGCTTCGATGTGCTTTGGGTGCGATGGTATGAGAGCGCGAATGCAAATACCGACCCCGCATCTTTAGAACGTCTCACTTTTCCAGCGTTGTCTTCAGCAAGTGAAAGTATCGATTTTCTGGACCCAGCTGACGTCCTCCGTGCTTGTCACATAGTCCCCAGGTTCTCCAAGGGAAAGAAGTACGGAGGTGAAGAGACTGAAGATGATTACGAATCCGACTCATCAGAGTCCCAAGACGATCTAGAGGTGCCAAAAGCATCTGTGCGCTGTGCGCACATTGCTTGCCAGCCCCTCCGTGGCGCGACGACCTGCCTTCTATCACCGTTGGCAGACGAAGAAGAAGATTGGCAAGAATATTATCTAAACCGGTATGTGCTTGTGCACCTGTTGCCTGCGTTGTCCTCTGATTGGGAATTACCTTACTAGCTTTGTGGATCGCGATATGCTGATGCGGTTTTTCTGGGGTTTGGGAGTGGGCCATGTCTACTCTCACAAGGATGCACCCATCTCGCTCACTGCTATGCCTCCTCTGCAGGAAGGTCCAGAACATGAAGCCGCCGACCCACGGCCTGGCGTAAATCACAAATCCGGTGGTGCACCCTCAGACGCGTCTCCTGACGGTCACCACTCGGAGGGAACAGATTCTGATGATCCCGAACTTGGCCTTTCGGACAAAGAAGCACAAGAGCTTGAAATGGAATCAGAAGCTGAACCAGAGGACGATGGCTGGGCCGAGGGTCCTTCGAAACCCTTCACAAGGCAAAGTAGAGTCCAAAAGGGTGCTAAACCCGTGGAAATTTTGGCCGATCACGAAAGAGAGCAGGAGGAGCCAGCAGATATCATGGATCCAGTGGGTCCGCCACTATCATCGGCTGGAAAGCGGGGTAAACTACGGGACGCTGGTCGAGTCTCAAACAGTCTGGTTTCTGAAGGAGAGCGAGGGGAGTCAATAAACGAAGACCAGCCATTGGATGGACCCGGACCATCAACTTTGAGGCGAGGTACGCGGGTAAGGGTCGCTCGCCATGTCTGGGAACCGATGTAATCCATGTCACTGTTGTCCTTGCGCAAATTCACACCTATTATCCCCCTGATATTGCATGCGAATATGACAGACAGCAAGATGAACACCCAACAGGTGTGGCTTGCTACTCGTGCGACGTCGACCGCCAGTGCTCAACAGAAAGCCACGATGAAAGGTAGGAGTCCGCAAGGGCTCCTCGGTCAACTTAAAAAGGTTGGTGATCGATGCCACTTTTTTTTGGCTGACAACATGGGGGACACTTCTTCAGTATACGTCGAAACGCTTCTTCAGTCTCCCGTCCGTTTCCTGATAGTCGGGCTTGTCAAACCAGCACGAACACGAGATGAATCGGTATGTCTGCCTTTGGCAACGTAATATTCCCCGGACTAACGCGTCAACTGAGCTGGGTGACGTTTATAGCGGGCACCAGCTAGCCTGAGCCTGCCTAGTGGAACAAGCACCGACGCATATTGAGGCAAATTAGCATCACGCTGGTCGTGAAGCATTGCTATATCGGGCTACTACTACGTCCTTCCCGGAGTCTCCAGTCCATCGTTTGCGGTATGTCCGTCACGATTGCATCCGCTGGATCGTACTGCGTTGCTACCTCCCTCACTTGAGATGTTACACTCCAGCTGCATCACAGTCCTCACGGTACCCCCTCCACCGGTCACACGCTTCGAATTTGGACAAATTCGACCGATACTAGTTCTGTTCGTTTTATTCCTCTCGCTCGTCTCACCTTTTCCCTGCCATTTTCCCCCGCCAACCTCATCCACAAGTGGGATTCTCCAGCCCGCTTCCACCGTTGACTTTGGTAAGCCCCTGGTTATGCATCATGGGTGTCTATCTCAGACTAACCATTCCAATAGGAGTATGCAGAGCAAGAGGGCATCCGAGCTGTGCGAAGGCACAACAAACCATGCCCAGACTGTCACCAACTACGTTATCAATCCCTTGAAAAGCAAAACCCTTGTACTAGCTCGCTCCGCTGACGTGGCGGGGGCGGAGGGCGCGAAAGTTAATGCAAGCCTTCGTTTCACCGTCCTATAGGAAGCAAAGGGAACTCACATAACAGCAGGACCTTTTCACGAAGCGCCTTCAGCAGCATCTCTTTCCCCGGCTTATTCGTATGCTTTTAGCCGAGGCGGACAGTGCTCTGGAGGAGGGCCATCTCGGCTCCCTTTCAGCCCTCCGTGACCCCCACGCGGAGGTTGATAGTCACCAGGACCTTCCTCCAATGCCGCATTGGCCTGTCGGATATGTCAAGCTCGAGATGGACCAAATCGTTAACCATGAAGACATTGCTTTTCAGTGCGCTCACGGTGCTCCTCGTACCACGATCCAGGAGCAGTCCACTGTTGCGACAGGTCGACGCACGGATAATGGCGATCTTTATGTCCCTTTCCGCATACACGGAAATTTTCGCGCAAATTCAGTGTATACAGGTCCAGGTGCTCTGGATCCACAATTCCGTCAGTTCGACATTCTGTGGCTCCAACATCATGTTGTCACAGATAGAGCCGCTGCGTTTGATAGTCTTGTGCTACCCGTTCGGTTGTGCACTCGTGGCAACATGACGGTCTTGGTGGACCCGACCGATGTTCGGTACTCGTGCCACCTCATTCGCGGCTTTATCCCTGACCCTGAGCTTGATGGTCTAGTTTACTACGTGAATGGGTATGTGTTGAAAACAATTTCGCCTATCCGTTGGTTTTCTCATTTCTCATCCTAGGTACACCGATCGCGACAGCATGACCATGCAAACCGTTAGCAGGAACCATCGATCTCCTAACCTGCCTTGCATCAAGCCTGCGACGGAAGACTACCAATCGAATTTGCGATTGGTTTTTGTGGAGACGCCGGGGGACAACCCACAGCAACGTTCAGCACTTGTAAACATCCCGACAGGTACCTTGTGTGCATACGGAAAGCCTGGGGATGATTGAGGAGTCATTGCCAGTGGTACCGTTGTCCCAGCACATGTAGTACCGTTCAAGTTCAAGTATGTTCTCCACTGTAGTCTGTAATACATTTATGTCTCGCCAATATCTGCGAAGGGGAACATTTTGAAGTTCAAAGGAGTGCCGTATCACTTGTGCTTAATCCAAGAAGTCGTCAATTTCGAATCTGGGGTGCCTCAGCTGCTTGCCTGCTGGGTCAGCTCTGATGAATATTATGACTGAATCACAGCAAGAGATACATGCCGCAGTTATATAATCAAGGCGAGGTCCTGGTAAGAGGCTTCCTGGCTTATGACTCGTATGCAAGGGCTGAGCCCTGCATTGTAATAATCTAACTACCTGATACGGTCTGAGCGCGAGATGGGCGCGTCCAATCAGAAAGTCGTTGTGCTTGTAGCTAGGGAGAATTCTGAAGTAGAGCTACCAGGTTAAATAAACGGTTGACAAGATGTCCATCATAATTGGTATCTCCTATCTAGTTGTCTCTTGCAGTGGGAGGCTTGCGTATGTGGACAGTCTGACAGCCCCTGGTCAGTGATTGACATAGCGCGATCAAATATGATACTGACTGATGAGATGTGCCATTGATCCGGCTGCCGATCATCAACATCACGGCAAAGCACCTACCCCCCGATCCCCTGATGTCTCCCGCCCAGAACCCACATCCCATAACAGGTGTATCCCCAATCCGGCCAGGAAGCTTGTTGGTCTTGCCGCCTGTTGACGTAAAAGCGGTGACGCATCCTCGAATGTCGAGTGCGATAGCACCCACTGTTCCTTGCGTTGGAAGATCCGAGCTGGGGGGGCTCAGCCGATGCTGAGGTCAAGTGAGGACGACCGGGTCGTGGTTCTGTAGGTAGCCCTAATCCTTGACGATGTTCCCGCCACCTTGGCTCTGTGAGGAAATAGGAAGGATCGACGAGTTCGAAGCCGAGTTGGTTGGCGAGGCTGTCAGAGTCGGCGTATGGGCCTGAGAGGAATGGATGGGGATGGAAGGAGGGGTACCGTCGTCGACGATGTTGGTTGTTGCTAGAGGAACCTGGTCGCCTGCCGCAGAGGAGGATTCAGGGACGTGGTCTTCTGAGACCGTCGAACGTGTAGGATCTCCTTCTCGAAGAGCAGCTACGTAAATGGCTCTTGCCAGCTTGGATGGATTCTTAACCCCTGTCAGGAGTGATAAGCTCATGCAGAGCCTATTCAATGGGATGTTGGGATTGCTTGCAGGAGGTTTGTAGAGCGCTATTGACACTTCTAGTTCATTCTTAGAATACGGCATCAGTCCCCACCATGCAAGGATAGGGAAGCAGATACCTTGCCATCGGTGTTGAACACTGCACCCTTGCCTGTGTGAACAGTGGATTCTCTTCCAGCGATACCACAGCAGCGACTGCTGCATCCATTGCCTCGCCTCCTTCCTTCAAGATTGCGTATCCTGCTCTGAGGGCCTCTCCCAACGCAGTCTTGTAAACCAGTCGTTGCTCAGGCGTTTACCCTTCTTTGGACATGGTACCGGCTCCACCATGGATGACGAGGATGTAGTTCGAGGCGGCATTTATAGGTATGATAGAGTCGTCGGATGTAGAACTGGATGCATAGGATGGCTTTTCTAAGCAGCCCATAGTTCTGCAGGGGCGAAGGTATTGGCCAGGGAGACAAGGAGGAAGCGATCGCTGTTGAAGCAAGGTTGGATCAAGTTGCAGGCAGATTCAGGGTCCGATGACAAGCCGTCGGGATTAGATGGCCATCGTAGAGACAAGAGAAGTGATGCCATTCTCTGTTGGAGGAGTTTGAGATAAGAACGGTCAGCTGCCCATGAGTGCCATGAGTGCAAGAAGCAATCTCAGGACCGGGTTTCCGCATAGCCTGGGCGCTTGATGGGCTGTTAAAACTCCGGTTTGATGAGCGCTGGTAGAGGTCAACTGCTGATTTCCCCCTCTTTCGAATAGATACACTCCGAACCATGTAAGTATTAATGCAATTGGCTTCATGATTAAGCAAAGTTCTCATTCTTCCTTTTTCTACTAGGCCGAAATTCAAATGGGCTCTGCCCGAGAAGGGCAAGATTCATGACCATCCCAAAGTTTGTCTTTGAACCCCAGACATCGCAAGCACCACCGTCCCTTTTCGCACCTTCGCCATTTCTCTTATGCCAGAAGACATAGGGGATTTTATTGACAAGGGATTTCCCGACCCCATCGATCTCCTCACCAAGGAAAAGATGGTCGGTGTTAGGAGCACGACCACCAAGATTCTACCAGAGGGGATGCAGCCACGGCTGGCAAAGATGCTCATACCAATCAAGAAGAGGGGCTCATATCC
The DNA here is from genome assembly GCA_020736565.1 of Coprinopsis sp. MPI-PUGE-AT-0042. Classification (NCBI taxonomy): domain Eukaryota; kingdom Fungi; phylum Basidiomycota; class Agaricomycetes; order Agaricales; family Psathyrellaceae; genus Coprinopsis; species Coprinopsis sp. MPI-PUGE-AT-0042. The sequence continues at coordinate 18,459 of JAHBOF010000335.1, forward strand.
TTGCATTGGAGTTGTCATTGCTACCAACATGACTGAGGAGGACCGGACCGCGCGTTGAACATCGACCCGCAAGTCATCAAGAAACTTCAAGGCGACCTTAGTGTTACCAATGTGCCTGGATGGTTCTGTGTCATTAATAGTTTCAATGACCTATGAGGTGCGCCTGAGAATCTCCTAAGATGATTTCTTGAGTTTGGAAATGTGATCACTCATCTGTGGTAAATTGTCTTCTCGCCATTGCACTGTGTGTCCTTTCATTTGTCGTCTCTACTATCGCACTCAAATACCATATCACATACTCTTCGAACATTTCCTCGGCCATTCAGTTTTCATCTAAACGCTCTCAACATTTGACGTGGCGGGTGCTGCTGTAAAATCTCCTACTTGCACCGAGGAGAGCATTCTGAATGAGGCGTCATGGTTGCTGATTTCCAACGAAAGGCTAACCAATTGTATTCAAAAAGACAGTCTTTATTGCAAAGATACTTTAAATGCTTTATATAGAAGCATAGAAACAAGGAAACGCGAGGTGCAAGAAGAGTGATCAGGTAGGATGAAAGGGAGAAGTAAGTACAAATCCGGAGATGTCAAGTCAAGGACAGGACATGGGATGCCTCAATGCATTAAGGGATGACAAGAGGGTCAAATTCCATTGGACTAGAGTCGTCAGTTTCACCGCACAGAGCAAATCAAATGTCATCCAGGACGACTTCCGAGTTGTCCAGATGACAGGAACACCCACACTGTGGAGTAGCAGGGCGACGAACGAACTTGTGGTCCATACCCCAGGCTTTCGCGCTCCTTTCCCTTTTGCCCAGGGTGACATGAACTACGCGAGTCCCTCGTCTTGGACGAAGATCCAGAGTCTTTCCTAACTGACTCCCCGTTTGGAGCGATGATGTCGTCTGACATCTTCCCATAGAAATTGAGGTCTATTAGGTCTTTTCTGCATGGAATGAAGAGAAGTCGGTAGACAAACATTCCGTTTTCAGCTCTTGGAGAGACCACCTGGCAACAATTAGATACCAATCAAAAGTCCACGAGCTGGGGTATGTGAAGTAGGGACGGACGTACATTGAATAGCTCTTCGAGCAAATGGTATGGCATCTATATGTTTGTGGTTAGCTCTTTGACCAGATCTTCAACACCCATTGTCAGATCAGGCCACAGGGCCCAATGTCCAGAGGTAAAAGCCTTTTGCATGCTTCGGTAAACTCAAGGAAGTCAGGATCAACCCACCTTCACAAGGTGCTGACCATCACTCACAGGAGCTTTGATAGTATAGTTGCAATTTGGCTGGGAGACCCAGAGAAGGTGTCAAGTATTCCCTAGGTGAAGTCAGGAAATGAGAAAAAGAAACAAATCCCTGGTTCCTGTGTACATGGCCATGTATATCTTCTTGAATGAAAGTGAGCTTCTGAACGCTGTCCTGGGCCTGACCTTCGACTCGGAGGTACAAATCCTTGAGTTTCAACATCCTTCTGAGAAGCAATTCACTTGAATGCATCCATGAAAGGCGAAGAAGGTTGATACCTGATGTTTCTAAATGTCGCGGAGAGCGGCGCTAGATACAATCTAATCGGCGGAGTTGTCGATCGGTAACGACGAAGGCGGAGGCGGCGATGACGGAGCGGAGAGGCGGAGCGGTGCGAGAGGCTCGACCAACAAGTAGTGAAACTACAAGTCGAGAGCAAAGGCGGAGAGAGAGGCTTAGAGCGGAGAGATGACGAGTTAAGGCGTTGTATTGACGAAGAGGTCAAGCTGAGGAAATACAATGAGAACGAGCAGTCTTATATACCCTACAGTAGGTGCTGCGTCGTACTAAGTCAAAGGCCATGTGAGTCGTGCTGACAGAGATAAACAAGGAAGCTGCGCAAGGCAGCGCGAAGGATAAGTAAGAAGCTGCGCAAGGCAGCGCGAAAGATAAGTAATCGTATCGGGCATAACAATAGAAATGAGTCGGGCTGAGTAAAGGAATGACAAAGAAGGGTCGGGCTGCGCAGAGGCAATGCGCGTAGCCGAAGGTGAAATAGTAATCAACGGTAGGAATGTGGAAAGGAACCATCGGGACAAGTGAACGGAGATGAAAGAATAGGGGTAACGGAGATAAGATGGAAAGCGGATCAAGATAAGATAAAAAGGAAAAGATAGGGGCGAAACGATAGGGGCTAACCGGTGTCCATGACATTACCCCCCTCCTATGCTTCATCGTCCTCGATGATTTGAAGGCCTAGGCGGACGTAGTCGGTGGCGGAGATGCGGCGAGGGGCGTCAGGGTTGCGTTCGTGAAATTCGTCGATGTATTCTTGTGAACGAGGGATGAGGTTGGATTCGGGTTCCCAGCTGTTGTGTGAGGCGTCGTAACCAAGCCAGCTGACTTCATAGTAGAGCTCATTCTTCCTGCCTTTCTTCCTCCATTCGCTGTTGAGAATGCTTTCGAGCTCGTACTCCGTCTCTCCTTCGATTTCTACGGCTTCTGGTGGTGGTGGTAAGATGCCGTTGACATCGTTGCCTTTGAAGCGGGAGAGTTTGTCGAGGTGAAAAACGGGATGGATGCGTCGCATGTTGAGAGGGAGTTCCAGCTTGTAGTCGAGGTCGCCGATTCGTTCGAGGATTTTGAAGGGTCCAAGCTGTTTGTCGCCCAAGCTCCGAGATGGAATTCGGACTTTGATGTCGCTGCCGTCTAGCCAGACATATTCGCCTACTTTGAAGGTGTCGGAGGCGCGTTTGCCGGCTTCGAATGAGTCTTTCTGGTGTGCTTTGTCCATACGTAAGGCGGCCTCGACGTCTTTACGGACTTCTCGAAGAGTGTCGAGTCGTGTATTGACTGGTCGGAGGGTGGAGTTGGAGCCGATGGGAATGTTGAAGGATGGAAGGTAGCCATAGAGAACTTCGAAAGGTGAATGATCGTGGGCGGAGTGAATACGGGAGTTGATGACGAATTCTGCCATGGGGAGGGTGCTTGTCCCAGTCGGTTTGGCGGCGGTTAACGTAGAGGCGAATGTAGTTCTTGACTTCTTGGTTGGCGCGTTCCGTTTGGCCGTTAGCTTGTGGATGGTATGCGGGTAGTGAGGCTGGACTTGATGTTGAGTTGTTTGAGGAGGTCGCGCATGAGCTGGGAGGCAAATTGGGGACCTCTGTCGCTGGTGAACTGAAGGGGAAGACCGTAAAGGCGGAAAATTTCACGATAGTAGATGTCGGCCACTCCTTCAGAGCCAATCTTGGTGGTGCAGGGGAAAACGTGGATGAACTTGCTGTAGTGGTCTGTAAAAACGATAGCGGCGTCATGGCCATCTAGAGTGGTGGGTAGAGGTCCGATGAAGTCAACTCCCACGGATTCCCAAGGGCCGTTGGGGACGTCTAGGGGTTGAAGAAGGGAGTGGGGATGCTGAATGTTCTTCTTGCGGGCGCAGGTGTCGCAGCCTTCGACGTACTTCTTGACGAAAGCCCTCATAGAGGGCCACCTAGTACTGACGTTCGACTCGTTCGAGGGTGGAGTGAATGCCAGGGTGTCCTGAGGTGGGGTCGTCGTGGCATTGGCGGAGGATGTCCTGGCCGGAAGTTGAATGTCGTTGGGAACGTAGACTCGGCCCTTGTGATAGATGAGGCCGTCTTCTTCCTTCCATTGGGTAGTCCATTGACGAGTTTGGCAGGTCCATTCTTGAGGGCGTTGAGGGCAGTGAGGACGTTGGCTTCTTTTTCACTGGCGAGGCGGATGCGTTCTTCGAGAGGGTTGGCGAATTCATGGTTGGCGGCGAGGTTTGGCGAATAGTTCGGGCTTGAGGACTACTTGTTGTCGGTTATCTTCTGCGTCGGTTACTTGGTGGATGTCGAGTCTAGAGAGAGGGTCGGCTTGGGTGTTGGCTTTTCCAGGACGGTGGGTGAGACGGAATTGGAATCGTGAAAGGTAAGTGCCCATCGGGCGTGGCGGCGGCTGAGATCTTGGGCGGTGCGCCAGTATTCAAGGTTGGCATGGTCGGTGCTGATTTCAAAGGGTTCTGGGAGGCCTTCAAGGAAATGTCGCCAGTCTTTGAGGGCTTCGATGATGGCGAGCATTTCTCGATCATAGATTTCGTAGTTGCGTTCGGCGGGTTGCATGGAGGATGAGCGGAAAGCGATGGGGTGCCAAAGACCGTCGTCGAGGCTTCTGAAGCAATGCACCTCCCGTGGCGAAGCCAGAGGCATCAACTTCAATGCGTGTGGGTCGATTTGGGTCCCAAAGTGACAATACCGGGGCGGAAATGAATTGATGGCGGAGCGTATCAATGCGTCTTGATGTGGCGTACCCACTGCCAGGGAACATTCTTCTTGGTGAGGTCGTTTGAGAGGGGCGGGCGATGGTGGATAAAGTCCTTAATGAAACGCGCGATAGAAATTAGCGAATCCCAGGAAACCTCGCACGGCGCGTAGATTGCGGGGAGTGGGCCAGTTGCGGACAGCTTCAACTTTGGCGGGGTCCATGGAGATCTCTCCCTCCCTGATGACCAAACCTAGGTACTCGATCTCCATCTGCTCGAAGACACACTTTTCAGGTCGGAGGAGGAAAGGTCGTGAGCCTTGAGGCGTCGGGTACTTCGTTGGTGCTTTGGCGGTGTTCTTCCAGGGTCATGGTGAAGATGAGAATATCGTCGAGGTAGGACAGCGACTTTGCCGGCTGTAACGAGGTCGGAGAAAATGGAATTCATCAGTGCTTGGAAGGTGGCGGGGTGAGTTGGTGAGTCCGAAGAACATTGACACGGGGTTCGAAGAGGCCTTGGTTGGTTGCGAATGCTGCCTTCCATTCATCTCCTTCCTTGATGCGTACGTTGTTGTATCCCCAGCGAACATCGAATTTGGAGAAATACTTGGCACCTTTGAGGCGGTTGACGATGTCGGAAACAGAGGGAGTGGGTAGCGATTCTTGATGGTAAACTCGTTGAGGCGACGGTAGTCCTGTACGAAGCGAAGTTTTCCGTCCTTTTTCTTGACAAAGAAGACCGGAGAGGCCAGGGGCGATTTCGACGGGCGGATGTAACCTTTCTGAACGTTTTCCTTGATGAAGCGATCCAGTTCTTCTTGTTCATTGGATGACATGGGATAGACCTTGGTGCGCATGTCGGCTGGGGCGTCTGGTGTGAACTCGATGGCGTGGTCCCAGGGTTTGTGTTCTGGTAGACGTTGGGACTCGGATTCAGAGAAGACGTGGGCGTGCTGTCGGTATTGAGGGGGAATCATTTCTTCGAAAGTCTTGACCGGTTTCTCCTTTTCGATCTGTTCGGCGATTTGCTGGGAGTAGGTGAATCCAGCGGCGCACCACAGTTGATCACTGATGTCCTCGAGGAGTCCTTTGCGTTTGAAAGATCGTCGTAGTCGGCGGTTGGCGTTAATACGGCAGAAGGGTGGTGTAGCGTCCAATTCTTCAAGAGGCGGGGTGGTAGGAGTAGTAGGTGTCGGTTCAGGAGTAGGTGGGTTAGCAGGAGTGGCAGGAGTAGGATCGGGAGTAGAGGCAGGGGTGGAATCGGGTGGAATGGTGGTACCAGTGGCAACGGATTCATACTCAACATCTATTTCTTCGACGAGGGCGTCTCCTGAGGGGGTGCCGCGATAAGTTGGGGCGGCGTCCTCGTCTGGGATTTCCTCGATAGATACAGATGGAATGGGGCTTGTTGGAGCATGGGGTGGAATGCGAAGTGTACCACGTTGCCAGTCGATGGTAGGATTGAGGTGACGGAGCCAAGGGAGACCTAAATGATATCTTCGCCACCTAAGTTGGTGACAGGAAGTCTGTCCAGGCGGTGTGATTGTCGACGGTGAGCTCGAGGCGGGCGAAATGGGTGATGTATCCAGCGGTATTAGGGGATCCATCGATGTTCTGGAGTTCGATGGGACGGCGGAGTGGGAAGGTGGGGGTGCGGTTTCGTTGTACAAATGGGACGTCTAGGAAAAGTCCTGTTGCACCACAATCAACCATGGGATTGGCTTGGGTGCTGCTGCGGTCGCGACCTCGGATTCGGGCGGGCACACGGAAGTGGGATGAGAGGGGGTTCAATTCTCGAACGGTGCTAAGTTTACAGGTGGTTATCGAATCATAGGCAGAGGAGGCGTACGGAGCAAAGGGTGAATGCATTGCAGCATTGACAGACACCCTCTTTAAAAATCCTTGCGGAGCTGGGAGATCTGGTCGAGGATGCGGAGTTGGTTCTGTTGGTAGGTCTGGAGCTCGGTGGAGATAGTGGTGGGAGCAGGAGCGGGAGTGGCAGCAGGCCTGGCGGTGGCAGCAGAGATGGATGCAGAGAAGGTGGAAGGAGCTGGGGTGTTGAAAGAGGCGCAGGCGTCAAAGGTGACTTCTTCAGCGTTGGTGGCACGGACGCGTTGGGTTCTCCTGAGTCCTCGGTCGCGTTCAAGTCCCATGAAGCGATCCTGGCAGACTCCTTGGATGTGGCCCTTGCGTTTGCAGTAGCTGCACTGTGTTTCCTTGTACTGGCAGTCCCTCTTGAGATGAGTCTTGAGGCCGCAGCCGTAGCATCGTCCTTGCATAACTCGCGTAAATTCGTCGCGAGTGCGTCCGGAGTGCGGGAGGCGTCGACTTGCATAGCCATGGGGTCGGCGGGGCAGAAGTGATGGTTGGGGCGGAGCTGTAGCCAGATGAGCCCTTGTTCATTTGTCCAGGGCGGGTACGCATGGTGAATTCGTTGTTGATGATGCGGGCGCAGAGTTCATCCAGGGTTTTGGGCTCTTCAACGGCTCCCAGTTGGTTCATGAGGAGCCACATTTGGTCCTCGCGGTGCAACTTGTCGGTGAGGCGTACAATGCCATCCTGCTCTCCTAGTCCCGTGCGAGGGAAGATCTCCTGGAACTTGGTGACCAGTTTGTGGGCGGACTGCCTGTCGTTTCCTTGTCGGAGGGCATCCAGCTCGAGAAGGGCGGACTTCTTGTCGTCGTTGGGTTGGAAGCGCTTTTCAAACTCTTCGACGAATTTCTCCCAGTTGCCAGTGAAGGGGAAGGGGTGCTGTGTGATCTTCGCTGTGTCTCCAGAGCTGGACGCGATTTCCGCATCCACAATCTGTTGGAGAAAGCGGGACGCCCATCCATAGGCATCACCCGTAAAGAAGGAAAGGGCGACGAGATCCATCTTCGATCGTCACGTCCTCCTTTGGTGCTCAGAAGGTCGCGTTGGTGGATTGCCCAATTGGTGAAATAGCGGAGGAAGCGGCGGGAGTCATCGGTTTTGCCTTTGAAGGATTCGGGCTTCTCGACACTGCTACGGGCAGGTGCGGGGTTTGTTGGCGAGTAGTTCAAGTAGTTCCTGGATTTGCTTGGCCATTTCGACTTGGCGTTGCTGAAGCTGGATGGGAGTGAGTTGGGTATCAACGTCCATGGTTCCGGAGTTGGAGGGTCCGCCTTGGTGGTCAGCCATGAAGACAAAAAGTGGTTCTTGAGCGGGGATGTCGGGGAGTGGCTTTGGGTCGGGTTTATTGGGAGTGGTCTGAACGAGAGTGGCGAGGGCGGATACTGGTGGTGAAACGGTAGGAGTTGGGAAGCGAAAGTCGGCTGGGAACCAGAAGGGTGATAGAGCTGGGAGGTACTGTGCTTGGGTTGGGAAAACAACTAGGGATCTGTTGATATAGATTTCTTGGATGCTGGGGCTTGTGTAGCGGTAGGGGCACGGTTGGTGGTCACAGTCGGCGAAATGCCAGGCGTCGGTGTCTGGGAAGTATTCGTAGTTGACGGAGGTTGCAGTGTTGATGTCGATTCCGTGTTGGAGTTCGGAGCAGTCAAAACTTGCTTCAGAGCTTGAGTCGCTGTCGGAGTTGCTGTGAGCGGATTGGTATGCTGATGAAAGGCTGGTGTCGGGGTCTTGTGATTGACTCGATTCAGAGTCGCTTTCTGGGGGTCTGAATGTTGGAATGGTTGCGGCGGTTACACGGCGCAAGGGCAGTAGTCGGTACTGCCAGTGCGAAGAGGTAGCTTGACCTAATGTCGCGGAGAGCGGCGCTAGATGCAATCTAATCGGCGGAGTCGTCGATCGGCGACGACGAAGGCGGAGGCGGCGATGACGGAGCGGAGAGGCTGAGCGGTGCGAGAGGCTCGACCAACAAGTAGTGGAACTACAAGTCGAGAGCAAAGGCGGAGAGAGAGGCTTAGAGCGGAGAGATGACGAGTTAAGGCGTTGTATTGACGAAGAGGTCAAGCTGAGGAAATACAATGAGAACGAGCAGTCTTATATACCCTACAGTAGGTGCTGAGTCGTACTAAGTCAAAGGCCATGTGAGTCGTGCTGACAGAGATAAACAAGGAAGCTGCGCAGGCAGCGCGAAGGATAAGTAAGAAGCTGCGCAAGGCAGCGCGAAGATAAGTAATCGTATCGGGCATAACAATAGAAATGAGTCGGGCTGAGTAAAGGAATGACAAAGAAGGGTCGGGCTGCGCAGAGGCAATGCGCGTAGCCGAAGGTGAAATAGTAATCAACGGTAGGAATGTGGAAAGGAACCATCGGGACAAGTGAACGGAGATGAAAGAATAGGGGTAACGGAGATAAGATGGAAAGCGGATCAAGATAAGATAAAAAGGAAAAGATAGGGGCGAAACGATAGGGGCTAACCGGTGTCCACGACACTAAATGCCTTACGCTAAGGTTCGCACATCGAGGAATGGATGCAGCAGGAGAAAAGATGTCGACGTGACGAAAAGAGGCGCGTTGTGTTGCATCATCTCCTGATCCAAATAGCCCCTATAAGTGGTCTTCAAAAATGCAAACTTGCACCTCATGGCTGAAATTTTGCCCTGGAAGTTGGTTTTTCCACTCGCTACCAATGATGATGTACGGCGTGGGGGCAATTTTAACAGTATAGGTCCGCGGAATACCGTACATGGATACCTGGCTGGGAGGCATCGCGCACATTCAACCACTCGTCTCTGGCGGAATCCCTCGCTCTCTCGTGCCTCTTTAACCAAAGTTATCCTGGTTGAACTATGAGTTCGAGTCCTGGCAGGCGTTGGAGGTCAAACAGAAGGTCTGGTATGATAGGACAAGACGGGGATCGAGGTCAAATTCATCTGTTATGCATTGATATGGGACTTTGGGATGGGCAAGTACATGTATAGGCCTGAATGTTTGAACATTGACCAGCCTGATACATTCGCCTCAGTTCGCATCGCAGATGACTGAAGTCGTGATCTTGCGATCGAGAAATCGAACTGGGCAAAGGACAGCTCAAGCGTTCAAAAGACTGAAATTTGACGAAAACTGCCCTATTAAGCCATAAGTTCCTTCCGAGACTTCCTGAAAAACGAAGCCCTGCTGCCTTTTTCGCTGCTGTATCGAGAGCAGGGGCTACCCCAACTCTACAGCCTGAGCGTAATCTTGGTATGGTCGAGTATTACCGTCTATTTCACGCGATTTGCGAGCAGTACAACCAAGACGCAACTCACATACCTTGCGTTCGGTAGCACCGACTTGAACCGTTGGGAGACAATATTTCAACCTATCATAACAATGTCAACAGGGCAAAGAAAATCCTGTAAAGGAAAGCATACTGGTAACTTCGACGACGACCCTTACTCGGCAATCTGATCAACTCTGGGCCGCACTCCGTTTTTAAACTAGAACCCCATGTGCCACTTGGCTTCGTTCGTCGAAAGATTCTTCATTACCTCCTGTTCAGCAGCCTCTTCGTCCAAAAAAAGCTCGACGTCACAGATGAGCCCGACGATCCCATCCCTCCAGCAGCAGGGTGGCGGAGCGTCCTTGGCTGAGAGATAGAACAAGCAATGGACGAGTCCTTCCAGGAAGGTATGTAAATTGGGCGTGAGGATCCTCTTGCCTGGGTACGAAGGGAGACGAAGAAATCGACGTGGACTCCTTTGTTTTTACCGAGGTTGAAATTATCACTGAAAGAAGATTGAGGGTGGACTGTAACCGTCTTTGGAGCTGTCCCATCAGATTCATTGGCGATATCTGGGTGCAGCTCGAAAGCGACAGAATCGGGGTTAGGATAGCCACAGTTATATCTTGCGAGTCGTCAAATATAGTCGTGATCTGTGAGAACGACGAGATAGCCTGCTTGATGCTGCAAGATTTGGGATGTGGTGGTGAGGGTGTCGTCGGGTACGATGATCTCTTGTATGCCCCAGACACTTGTGTTGGAGAATAGAAAGTCGGTAACGTCCTGCCCCCAGAGTGCGCAAGGGATTCCGGCTGAGACGAGAGGTTGAAGGAGAGCAATGCGCACCAGCCAGTTATCCTTGAAGGTTCTGTTCGAGCAGACATAGAACGTGAAACTGGCACCTTCACTGTCCATCGTTGGTGGAGGAAGGTTGTAAATCATACAGTTCTTGGTACACCTCATCGGGAATTGCCGACCGACTGGCGCTCCGCTCGAGTCATCCCACCACTTCTGCAGACAGAAACGCCAATTTGATAGACGAAAATGACCACTCTACAGTATCTTCCTCAAGTGACTTGTTAGTGAAATCTTGATGCCCGCCTTCATATTAAAGAATCAGTCGAAGTCAGGATAGACAGCTTGGGAGTAGCAAGTGTGTCGGAAATTCTGACCGTGCCGTTGATTGCCGTTGAATGCCATTGGAACGGTGGTCTCCATCCCGGCCGTTGGAACAAGACCCAAAGCGTTGGAACAGCTGGATCAACGCCGATTCAACGGCTAGGCAACGGCTGGGCAACGGGGTTTGGCACGCCGTTGACATGGTGCATTTTTACGTTGCTTGCCGTTGACATGCCGTTGATCCTGTGCTTGCCGAGATCACCGTTGGAACGGAGGTGTCAGAATCTCTGACATGTAGCCGAAGGTGATCATGTCTCCATTTCCAGGTGCTGTTTCTATCATCTGGTGTTTGATCTAGAGAGGCTACATCATCTGACCGTTGAGGCACAGCCCGGCTCAGAATCCTGTGGCCTGCGACAGACATCAGACGCAGTTCACGTGGTCGTGCCAATCCTCTTGGATGCTGAGCATTTGTGCACGATCCGGCCTGCCAATCAACCGCGCCTATCTCGTGCGCAAGGAGGCCAGGATGAGATGAGTATCATACATCGCGTCGCGTCACGTCGATTTACCGCCCCTATGAGCCACGCCCTACGCGTCACTGCCAAGCAATTCACAAAGTTCGTGTTCAGGGGCCAATCGCCCTTTGTCCCCCCCCCACCACCACCACCGTCGCGGGTTGCTCTTCTGGCTCTTCTGGCTTTCTTGAATCTTGGACTGGAAACTGTACTATTGGATCTACAAGACTAGCTTAGAACTGGGATTGGAGTTGAACCAGAGTCGAGATGCCCGAGTTTCCTAGAGTCGCAGGTATGGGTCCACCATCCTCGTTGCTTCAGGCCCCAGATTCGACGTGCAATATCCAGGCTTTATCCTCGTCGAAAACAGCGGGGAGGAGGCTTCTCAATGTACGCTCTCCCCTTCCCATAAGTCGGCCTCGTTGTCCTTACAACCACCCCACATCTCAGGGTCTACAAATCCGTCAACTTTACAACCCAACGGGCCGCAGCATGTAAATTGATATCGCTCGCTGAATCCACCTCTGAAAAAGAGCGCAAGACGTTGGATAAAGAGATCAAGGTCCATACCGCGCTCAAACATATCAACATATTCGAATTCCTAACGTCCTGATCGTGGATTTGAAGCACAAGTTGTCGTACTATACAAGGTATTACGGGTTGATGGAGTTGGCTGGAGGAGGGGATCTGTTTGATAAGATTGGTATGTCTTGTTTTATGTTGCTCTGAAAGCGGAGGAGGAGGGGGAATCTGAAAGGATTGCTGTTGCAGCCTCGGACGTAGGCGTCATGGCAGTACGTCTCCTCCCCTTTCGTCCCTACCTTCTGGCACCCCAACCAAGTATCCTGATAGCTACAACATGGGACGAACCAACGAAACATAGTCCCGAGTTCCATCGGTACCTGAAAGGAACCATCTTCGAAGAAGAACCTTGAAACCGGATATCCGACGAAGCTCTCTGTACGTGTTCGTTCGTAGTGTTGCAAGGTGGAAGTTGGATGGAGGCTGACAAGGATGGTGATAGCGCTGTTGAAGGGGATGTTGGATGTTAACCCGGCGGATCGAATGACTCTTGAAGGTGTTTCGCAGCATCCTTGGTGTATGAGGTGCGTTCATTTCTTCCGCCTTCTCTCTCTTTCTTCCTTGTCTATTCCTATCCCATCCCCGTCTTTACAACCACGTTGATTGACCCTGAAGACACCTCA
>JAHBOF010000336.1:0-29679 GCA_020736565.1 Coprinopsis sp. MPI-PUGE-AT-0042
GCTATTTTTACATCACACTGAGTAAAAGTTGTCAAGTAAGGGTCAGGAGTCCTATAGGACTAATAGGACTCCCATAGGACTCCTAAGGGGGAGTCCTAACCCACATTGATTTTTTTTACGCCAAACATGGACTTCAGTCCAAATTGACTCACTTTTAGCTCAATTGTTTTGGGAGTTCTATAGGAGTCTTATGGGAGTCCTATGGGAATCCTATAGGACTCCTATAGGACTCCCATCCAGCTATATTACACTGTTTGTATCGATATTATGCCTTTATCACAATTCTGCAAAAAAAGGGTTTTGACCCATAGGAGTCCTATAGGACTCCTATAGGACCTTGGGGGACTGTAAAGTTATGTCAATTTAGTGCAGTAATGTAGTACACCGAAGCAGTACTGCCTCCATACTGCCTCCCTACTGCCTCCCTACTGCCTCAGTAGTGCCTCAGTCCTGCCTTGCTACTGCTTCAGTACTGTTTACCTACTGCTATAATAGGTTTTGTGGCTCTTCAAATCTCAGACACTCCATGTATAACAATAACCTATTCATGTTATTTGGCGCACTACAGTTTGGCTGACATTTGTACCACAGTTCTAAGGCACTACTACTCTCCTACTGACTTGAAAGCCTGACTAAACCTTACTTTCACTGATACAGAATAATACTTTGGTATAACAATAGTATAGACATTGAAGAAATGATATGCATTCAGAAAATAACAAGCTTTAACTCTGAAACACATGATATTTCATGTACATAGTGCAGCAGTACTGCAGCAGTACTGCCTCAGGCACACGGGAGGCAGTATGGAAGCAGGTGCTGCCTCCACTGTTTTGGTACTGCTGCAGTACTGCCTGAAAATTATTTTGTGTTTAGTGATAGAAATCGTCACAGTCTTGACTTTTCCACAAAAAGTGGAGTTGGAGTGCCTCCCTACTGCAGCAGTACTGAGGGAGTAGGGAGGCAGTACGATACTGGGGGGGGAGTGTAAAGTACTCGACGCGCCCAGACATTCAGTACACTGTGAACTTCCTCGCGCGCTTCAACTCAAATCCTGGCCCTCAGCATTGGGCTGCTGTGAAGCATCTTTTCTGCTACCTCAAGGGCACCATGGACTTCAAGCTCACCTACTCCGGCGCTCTGCAGCCAAAGATCTTCACCACCTTCTGTGACGCGTCCCATGGAGACTGCAAGGAGTCTGGACACTCCACTGGTGGGTATGTGACCATGATGGGTGGTGCAGCTCTCATCTGGAAGAGCAAGCTTCAACCAGTTGTGACTTTGTCCACCTGTGAAGCAGAGTTCATTGAGGCTGTAGAGCCGGGCAAGGAGATCCTTTGGCTTCGCAATCTCCTGGGGGAGCTCGGGTACCTTGTGAAGGGCCCACCTTCCCTCTCCATCAACAACCAGGGTGCTGTCTCAGTCACCAAGAACCCCGAGCACCATGGGAGGATGAAGCACTTCGACTTGAGGTTCTACTGGCTCAGGGATGCAGTGGACCGTGGGGTTATTCGCACTCTGAACATTCCAGGCTCTGAACAGCCTGCTGACATCCTCACCAAGGCACTTCCCCTTCCCAAGGTCACATTCTGCAGGAAGGCAATGGGTTTGTCTGGCTAGATCATGGGGGAGTGCATAACTTTACACTCCCCCAAGGTCCAGTGGAGGTCCAGTGGGAGTCCTGTGAAAGTCCTGGGGTACTTCACCTTTTTGACCACAATCTAATATAAATGTGAATAAATACATTTAACAGCATGTTCCATAATGGGAGTCCCATGAAAGTCCTGCCGGAGTCCTATTCCTGTTCATGCAAAACCATCCAATTGTGACTAATATTGATGTTGGACATTAGCAAATTTCAGCGGGTATGGACTCCACCCCTGGAGTCCTGTCCAGTCTATCAAAAGTCCAGTCAAAAGACTGGAGTCCTACAGGAGTCCGGCCGGAGTCCCAACAATTTTTTATCTATTTATACTCCCATCAGCTTACAAATGGTTTTCACAAAAGTTAGCCAAACAGGACAGACCGGAGTCCAGTCAGACTGCTGGACTTTGGCAGGAGTCCGGACTGGACCTTGGGGGAGTGTAAAGTACTCCCTTGTACCCAGGTGGATAACCAAGGAAAACGCACTTTTCCATGTGAGGCTGAAAGGCCTTCCTCTTGTCCCTCTGCACATGCACATAAGCAGTGCACCCAAACACCCTCACTCCGCTCAAATCCGGTTTCCGCTTGTACCAGGCCTCATAGGGAGTCTTGCCAGGCAAGGATGCAGTGGGGAGACAGTTGCCAACCTTGATTTGTGTCCCCAACGCCCAATACCAGAAGGATTCATGCAAACCAGCTTCAAAAAGCATGGCTGTGATGTCCTCTGCAAGTGTCCGGTTTGCTCTCTCTGCATCTCCATTCTGCTGAGGCCTATTGCGCGTTGTATGGCGCCTCTCAATGCCGCACTCGTTTGTAAAGCGAATAAACGCGGCAGACATGTACTCCCCGCCCTTGTTGTCCTGCATGGCCTTGATTTTCAGCCCCAGAGTGTTCTCAGCCCATGCTTTGAATGTCCTGAACGCTTCAAACACGTCGCTTTTGCGTTTTAAGCCCAATGCGACGCGGAAACACATGTGGTCATCGATGAATATCATCCAATAACAATATCCCTCCGGCATAACTTTACACTCCCCCAAGGTCCTATGGGAGTGCTATAGGACTCCTATAGGTCAAAACCTTTTTTTCGCAGAATTGTAATATAGGCATAATGAAGGCTCAGATCGACTGGGAGCGTTGAAACACGTCTCGCAGACTCCTGGTAGGCCGAAGTAACACCATCCAGAGTGGCAGAGTTGGAGGGATGGACTGAGGCAGTGAAGAGGAGTGATTTTCCATGGCTGAAGTGAATCTCGTTGCCCTGAGCAAGCATGGTGAGGCCTTTGACACGAGTGAGGTATAAACACGAGATGAGATTTGAGCGAAGGTCTGGTACATGAAGGACACGTGTTAACTCCACTGATCTAGCAAGCTGGCCATCTACTACAGGGTCAAAGACCACTGTCCCCATACCAACAGCATAGACAATGCTGTGATCAGCCAATCTGACTGGAATGCGACAGGCCACATAATTCCGCACCCAGTGACGATGGGGGGTCATATGAGAAGTGGCCCCAGTGTCTGCAATCCAATCAAAGTCAGCCTGGAGTTGTAGAGGCGAGGAGAGCTCGCTAGAAGCAGGAGAACGCACAGAGGTGTGCCCAGCATACTC
Source organism: Coprinopsis sp. MPI-PUGE-AT-0042 (assembly GCA_020736565.1). Taxonomy (NCBI): domain Eukaryota; kingdom Fungi; phylum Basidiomycota; class Agaricomycetes; order Agaricales; family Psathyrellaceae; genus Coprinopsis; species Coprinopsis sp. MPI-PUGE-AT-0042. The sequence goes on from JAHBOF010000336.1 coordinate 3,254, forward strand.
AATGGGCTGGGAGGAAGATGCAGCAGTAGCAGAAGCACCAGAAGGCGCGTTCTGCGCTTGTTTGCCGCGCTGAGAGCGCCGGTCGCGACGGTTCGACGCGTTATCGCGTGCAGACGACTGCGCACGTTGGTAGGCGAAGCACGTCGTCAAAACGTGACCAGAGAGGCCACAGAAATCGCAGGAGGAGGGAGTTGAAGTGTGGGCAGCCATAGCGACTGCTGGCGCGTCGTTTGCGCGATGGCGGCGCTGTGCTTCCTCTGCAACAAACGCTTGAGCGATGGTCTCCTTGTCCAGCTTGTCCATGAGCAGGAGGGACGATGAAAACGATGAAAACTCGTCTGGGAGCGCCCTAATGAGCACCATGGAAGCCAACTCCTTGTCCAGGTCCTCCAAAGTGAAGTCCTTGGGTCGGAGGTCCTTGATATGCTTGAATGCATCGTCTACACGCATCAGGAGGCCCTGTAACTCCTCATCCTCCTTCTTCCTGATGGAAAACAAGTCATCATAGGCATTGAAGCGCTGCCCAGGCTTCCTTTGAAGATAAACCTTCTCCAGAGTGTTCCACATCGCACTGGGATCTCCCAAGTGGTCAGAAACATGAACCTTTTGACCATCCTCCATAACTTTTTTTTTTTTTTTGAATCATCGGTTTATATACCGGTGCGCGATCGCAGTCCGGTCGCTATCTACGTACAAGGTGGACAGCAGTAAAAGAGAGATAACGTGGGCTTCTGAGCCCCTGTGTGACATGGCGCCTTTGCGCCGTTTGCCTAGAAAGAAGCCTTGCCCGAAGCCAAAGCTTAGGTCGAAACCCCCGGCATACTAGCCAAGAGCAAATGAGATTATTGGTGTAAGAGGCCTTCCCCTCCTCTCCTTCCAGGCATTCCAAAGCCAGCGTCCCCTATCCAAGCGGCCAATGCCCCTGCGGCCTAGACCCGGCTGCAAGGGTCCGCACACCTCCCCGAAAGGTCTCCGCCTAACTGTCTCCAGCCCAGGACCGCCCGTCCGTCAAGGAAAGGTGCCTCCCCACCTCATCCGATACCCTCCTGTGAGGGCTTGAAGGCGAACGCTAATGGGTTCTTCTCCAAAAAGATGCAAAGGGCTTGAATCCGTTTGACCGGGCCCTTGCGTTTGAATCTCGTGCAGTGATCCAAGATATGGATGCGGGTCTCAAGAGCCGCACCGCAGGGACAAGCTGTTGGCTCGTTGATGTTGAAGCGATCGTAGTACGCTCCAATAGGGGCGTGGTTCAACACGCACCTGGCAAACCTGGCTGAGAAGCTATTGCTTCTGCCAGACATAGGCAGCCACGCACCTCCATGGAGGTACATTGGCTGGATGGACTTGTCCTTCGTATCGACTAGTCAAAGGAAGTTGTGTCCTGAATAGGTCGGGTCTTGGAACTGGGTTATCCAGCTATCCAGGCACCGAGATGTGACGTCCTTGCGGACTCTGTCAAGCGACGTCTGGGGTTGCGCCCCAGCATAGATCGGTGGCAGCCCTCCCGCAAAGGTATGAGCTGCCTTGTGGATGCCCCACTCTTTAATAGAGGGCACGTAGACGAAGGTGAGCTTTCGCTCTCCTCCCTGATCGAACCACGTAGAGAGGTTCTTGCACACAGCCAAGGAGTGACCCTGTCCTGAGTGGGCGGACGGATCGATGGAGAGCTTTGCAGCTGCCATTGAATCCGTGAAGATAATCATCCGAGTGGCCGCAGGATGTGACTGAGTCATACATCCCACAGCCGTTCGAATGGCGTTAAGCTCCGCATCTTGCGGGGTCACCATACCCGAGGCGTGTCTCGCCTCCTTGACACACTCGCCTTGGTAGTATACCATGGCTGCTGCCACGGCCTGACGGCGTGGTGCAGACGGAACCGACGTGTCCGTTGCTGCCACCACTGTGTTAGGATCTTGCATCGCATCAGCGAGCAAGCGATCCAAATCGGCCTTCCTTCCCTTCCAGGCCTTTTCTTCCTCCCCATCGCCCTTCCTCGGAGGAGGGGGATTGTCAAAAGTGATTTTGTGACCGTGTAGGTCACACATGCGTGCACCAGGCCTCGCATCCTCATGTGTAGGATCGAAAACCTCGGTGAGAGAGGGGAGACGGGATTCAATCTCCAATACCACACCCTTGGTCTTTTTACGGACCGACGGGGGGAGCTTAGCAAGAGAGAGCTTATGCGGGACGGCGTCTTTGACGGCTGGCCCAGACAAAAGCGATCTAGTCGGATGGGTGTTTGACAATGTTGCCACCCTATAGTCGGCCCTTTGTGCCAACTTCCGAAGATGAAGGTGGACGGGCATGAGTCCCGCCAGGGACTCTACGCCTCCACCTGGGGAGGTGCGGAACGCACCGACTATCCACAATGCAGCCTTGCGCTGCATTGCGCTGAACTTTTTGAGGACACCCTTGCATCGGGCACCCTCGAAATACCACAGCCTGAATCCGTATGTGGCTATAGGAAGCACACACGCACGATAAAGGAGGCGCTTTTGCATGGGGAGAAGTCCCCGCGATGCATTACCTAGCATTCCCATCGCTTTCACGGTGGTCAATGCCTTGGTGGAGTAGTACCGCACATGCTTGTGGAAGAGCAGTTTTCGGTCAAAGTAGAACCCAAGGTAGCGCCAGACTTCCTTGGGTTGAAGGGGCGTAGCCCCCGTGTAAGGTGCAAATCCGAGGTCGAGGGATGGGTTGTACCTGTCCCTCGACCTACTGAAATGAAAGAGCTCCGTTTTGTTGTGCTCAAGTTCCAGCCCCAGAGCCGTGAACAGCCTGAAGAGGATGGCATACGCCTTGACAAGCGTGCCATTGTTGTCGTCAAGCGACTTGGATTGGGCAACCACAGTGCCATCGTCCACATATGAGAGGAGGGTGCTGCTGATCCCAGCATCCCTCGCCCTTGTCACGTACATCTTCATGATGGGCGCAATGTACAGTGCTGACAGTACAGGGGACAACGCAGAGCCTTGCCCTACCCCCACATCAGCACCATGTGGCCCCGACTCAAAGTTGTTCCACCTATACTTGGTGGACCTCCCAATGAGATATGAGGCAAAGAAAGCTCCCAGGGTGTCAGAGAACCCTAAGAGTTTGAGGACCCGGAGGAGAACTCCGTGGTTGAGCGAGGGAAAGAATTGCGCAATGTCGAATGCCACCACGCTCGTCATCTCCCCTCTAGCCCATCCGGCACGTACCAGGTGGGTCAGGTAGGTACCAGCATCCTCGGTGGACCGCTGGCGGATGCCCCCGAACTGATTCGGGTCGACCAAGTTGAACTTGATCATGTCAAATTGAAGACGATTGGATATCATCTTCTCGATAAGCTTCCCCAAAGTGTTCAGAAGCACGATTGGCCTGAACGACTTCGGGGTAGCGTAGGACGGTTTCCCGGGTTTAGGAATGATCACAGAGACCGATTCCTTGAAATGTGTTGGCCAGTGGCCGGCGGTCATACAACCGTCGGCCAAGGCCAAGATGCGGTGAAGAGACGCTGGGTCTTCCAGAATCTCCTTCAGATGGGCCCACGTGAGGTGGTCGGGGCCTGGCGCAGACAGGCCCGAGCAGGCCGCTAAGGCCTGCTTGAGTTCTGCTGCACTGAATGGGGGCCACTCCCTTGTAGGGAGTTGCTCCATATCGTCGAGTTCTGAGAGGTCCACCTCTCTCCCAGAAGCCGAGTTGTATGTGCCGTGGAGTCCCCTCCACAGGTCATCAAGGTCATGGCAGGGCTGTCCGTTGTATTGGATTGCCTCTACCGGGGGAAGTTTTGCGCTGCTGAACCCATTGCATTAGGTCCCACGGGCGCTTATTTGTGGTGGCCACCTCATGGATGCGGCCATCGAAGAATGTTCGCTTGGCTACTCTCACAGCCTTACGGAATTCTGACCATGCCTCCTGGGACTTGTCATCCCTGTAGGCCTTGATCGTGTCTGTGCATTCCTCATTCCACCAAGGGTTTGAGTGTGCAGTGATACGTGAGACTTTGGAGCATTTATCCCAAGCCTCAGACAAGGCCAAAGAGAGGGCGGCAGCCCTCTCTTCGACCTCGTCTGGTGTTGCGGGGATGTCTGCGCCTAGCGCAGCTATCCCTTCTTGAACTAGCCCCAGGAAGGTAGCCTCCTCCTCGCTATCCTTCTCCATGGTGCGCTTCTCGATCACGGGGGTGTCTTCTCCCACGTCAAGCGTTGCGGATACGGGGACATGGTCAGACGGTCCCTGGAGGTCCTCCATCCTTGTGACGCATGCTGCAAGGATGTTGGTGGGTTCCAAGAATACCAGGTCAAGCACTGACGGCCTGTGTCCTGGGACTCTGGGGATGAAGGTTGGTCCTGGGTTTGTGTATTGCCCCAGTTCGACTCCCAGATCTCCTGCTGCTTCCAGCAGAGCACCTGCCATGCCTGCGCGACCCCTCACTTCAGGGTTCCACTCGTTGGCATGGCAGTTGAAATCTCCTGCCATCAGTGATAGCGGAGGGATATGAGCGGCCTTGTCCCTAAGGACACGGATCGCTGTGCCCTGGTCGTCTGAATAGACGTTGGCCAGGCAAACTGTTCTGCCCCTGTAGAACAGGGACATGATTGAGATGTCGCGGTGATCAATAAGATCCCGACGATACACAGGCCGAAGGCCTGCAAGGCGCTTCGAGACATACGTGATGACTCGAGGCCGCTGGTCTTCCCCTTCTGGGGGCCGCACCATGACGGTCCAGTGGGGGTGGATGGGTGCACCCATAACTGCTTCACCATCGCTGGCTCTGGCAGATGAGATATACACAGGAGACTGACTATCCATTCCTACCTTAAAAAGAACAAGAAGGCAGAGAGTGACCATACAGTGACCACTCAACAGGTGCATGAGAGGAGAGTGACTATTCCTTCACCTTTTGACAGGAAACAGACAGTGGTTACACACCATATAGTGACCATCTGTTGGCCTTTCGGCAGGATATGCATGGTGGTCAGACACCGTACAGTGGCCATGTGAATGGTCACCTAAGAGGTGAGTGACCATGTGTTGACCTCTCGACAGGAAATGCATCATGGTCAGACACCATACAGTGGCCATGTGAATGGTCACCTAAGAGGCGAGTGACCATGTGTTGACCTCTTGACAGGAAATGCATCATGGTCAGACACCGTACAGTAGCCATGTAAATGGTCACCTAAGAGGTGAGTGACCATGTGTTGACCCCTCAACTGTCATATGCCACAACACCCCCTGACCCCTAACCGCTGAACTCCGAACCATTTCCGGACCGACCGATGCAGGTTGCACGTCATCCGAACCCCACCCGTCCCACCGTTGCTCGATACCATCCCCCTGCCTCCGCCGCCGAGCAACCGAGCTCCGGCTCGCTTCGGCGCGTTTCCGACCCATATCCCGAGTACCCGAACATTCCCGCGCCTCGGGCCCGGACCCGAAACCTTCGGCCATCCAGGACACCTTCGGTATTGACTTCGGTCCCGACATTCGTCCGTTCCGCTTCCTGATCCGCAGCGATCCCCTCGTTCCTTCCGTTCCTGATCCGTTCCTGTCGATCGCTCCGGACTCCGAGACTCTTAGACCTCTGTATTAGCTGTAGGATTATCCAGACTCGTTCCAGTATATAAGGCTTTGTATCCTATGCTTGTACAGTAGTCGAAAAGTCAACTAGAACACATCTAGCTTGTCTCCGACGTTTTCCTGTCTGTCCGCTTCGCCGGTCTCCGGTTTCCCGCGGTGTAGCGCGCTCCGGCCCGGAGCTGTGCTCATCCCTTTGGGATTCCCTTCGCTCCTCTCCTCCGCCTAAGACCTGGTCGCTCCCCGACACAAGTAGGACCCCCGGGGACTAGGAAGGGCACAGCATGTTGGGAAGCATTGCTGAGGCCAAGGTCCTGTTCGTTCCTTTTTCCATTTGAGATCCTGATACATTCCGGGCACTCCGCTTCGCTCCGCTTTCCCGCGCCCAGGTGTCCCTGGTTCTAACATCAACAGGAAATGCATCATGGTCAGATACCACACAGTGACCATGTGAATGGTCACTGATGGTCACCCTAAGTGGTGAGTGGCCATGTGAATGGTCACCTCAGAGGTGAGTGACCATGCATTGACCCTTCAACAGGAAATGTATGGTGGTCAGACACCATACAATATCTAGGCAGATGGATACCTAACAGGTGAATGACCATTGGTTGACCTTTCAAAAGGAAACATAAGGTGGAGAATGACCATGTAGTAAACAATGCAGTGGAAACAGGAGAGGTGAATGACCAACTGTTGACCTTTTGACAGAAAACCCAAGGTGACCATACAAACAGATACCCAACAGGTGAATGACCAGCCAGTGACCTCTTGACAGGAAACACATGGTGGTCAGACACCATTCATGACCATGTGCATGGGTACCTCACAGGTTAATGACCATATATTGACCCTTTGACCAAAGACATATTGTTGTCGGGCACCATCAAGTGACCATTGAAATGGGTATCCAACATGTTTTAATATCAAACAGGAGAAGTATACAAGGTCACAAGGCTCACTGTAATCTCAAATCATAAACTGCAAAAAGGATGCTATAGAGGCAGGTGGTATGGGCTATTGAAAGACTACAAGAATAGTTGAATATTCATGTGTACACCACATATAAATAAGTTAGGGGTAACCCTGTACCAACGGAGGAGAAATCAAAGATAAATGTAAAGTAGAAGCAAGAAGAGAGTGTGGTCATCCAAGTCAAATTGCTTAAACTAGCTATAATTCAGAACTCATATCAAGAAAAAATGTGCAAAGGAAGTGAGACAAACATCAGCATATGCAAGAAAAAGCGAAACTATAAAGACCATGCTAGTAGAGGGTCTCTACTGCATGTTGTGATCATCTCCAGGGAAATGGAGGTCACGAGAAGGTGCAGAGCGAGTCGCGGGCTGCATGAATTGACCATGAGTTTGTGATTGGGCAAAGGCCCCAGCCTGGGTCTGCATCCATTGAGCAAAAAGGGCATTGAAATCAGGCATGGGCTGGGGGTAGAAGGACGAAGGGGCCATTGGCATGTTGGGCTGGAAAGGATTCACTTGTTGACCTACAGCAGGAAAGGAGTTGAAGCCCGGGACGTTGGAGAGGCCAGCATGCTGATCACGAGTGTGGTGGTTTGCATAAGGAACCAACGAAGGGGCACGAGGGGCTTGAACAGTCGAAGGAGGAATGAGTCGAGGTGTAGGAACTGATGGAGGCTGGCGGGAAGGACCTGCAACAGGAGGCTGAGAGGTATAGTGGGGCACTGGGTCATCGTTGTCCTCCTCGTCCTCCGAGATGGCAACAGGGTGACGTGCAGCGCGGGAACGGGGCTTCTTGGTAGCTTTACGGCGGGTTTGTACTGGGGCCAGAACAGGGTCAGACTCATCACCCTCATCATCTTGGTGGCCAGGACTGTCAGGCATAGGTTGATCGAGGTCATGCATAGCACTCGTCAATGAATTGAGAGTGGTATACTCTTGAGCACGAGACCTGTCAGCTGGATTACCAGACCAGTCCTCTGCCATGTACTTCCCGGAGTGAATGACCTTCGCACGGGACTTTGGCCCATCCCAACCCCGAGATTGAATAATGTCAACCAATAAAAACTCGGTTGAGTCAACTGGATGGCTGAGTTCCTCTACTCGAAATGTTAGCAAATGGCAAAATACTTGTCACGCGGGGTGAAACGTACCATCTGTCCAAGATTCGAACTGAACAGGCATGTTCTCCGGTTTCTCGGCAAAGTAAGCAGTCCCGAGGGACAGAATATCAGAGTCACCCATGCCAATCTTGCTAAAGAACTTCTTGCTCCCAACAAAGTCACGCTCGGGTACTCCGGAGGTCAAAGGCCAGTTGATGCACCGAACACGATTGGTGATGAGGATGTATAGAAAGTGAAGGAAGAAATCCTTCAGCTTGCCGACATCAAGTAAAATGGCTGCAATTGACATTAGACACACTCAGTTATGTTGGAGCATAGATCGACTCACCAAGGTCAACCTGCAAGCGCCTCCGAATAATCCTCCGATAGTAGTCACGCCGCTCCTCATAAGTCATGTGAATAATCTCCTTGGGTGGTGCCCAGAAGGTGTTATCAGTTGGGCCGATGGTCTTTTTCCAGGTCTTCATGAATGAACGTAGGTCATGGGGGTCCTCCTTGCTGTTCAACACTGTCTCAGTGGCGATCTTGTCCAATGGTTGTGGTGCCTTTGTCGTTCCCGAGGTAGGTTCATTTGTAGTGGGTCCTAAGGTGGGTACAGCAGCGTCGACCACGGATGGGCGTTGGGCAGTGATGTTGTTCGAGGGTGAGCCGTGACGGGTGAGCGACATCATCATGAGCTCTCCAAGGGTGATGTCCTCCCACTTGATCCATGACTTGTCCAATGCACTTGGGGAGCCATCAGTGGGCAGACGGGCTAGCGAGAGGCTCGGATACGTACTTGAATGCATCTGCCATGTTTCGAAGGCTTTCATGGACCCAAACTTCCTCTTCATCAATCTTCTGCTGAATGCGCGGGTTGCTCGAGACGATACTGGCAAGCTGTGACGCAGTCGGGTCGCGTGATATCAAAATGGTAAAGATATCGATGTCCTTCACAGCAGCAACCTGGCGAGCCTGTGGAGACATGCTTGAGTGAGGGACATACAGACGAAGTGTGAGTGCCTACCAGGTGTGTCGCCTTCTGTGAGATGATTTCCATGTTCTTCACAGCTGACTCTTGGGTGTCGAGAAGGTCCTCACGTGCACGGCGTTCAACTAGCTCAGATAGCATACCCTGATGCCATGCTTCGAGGTCATCCTTGTGCTCCTCCTTCTCTCGATTGTACCTTATCAGTGTGTACTTCATCAACGGGACTTTCTCTGACAGAAACAGTGAGCTGGCAGTACAAGCGAGTACTGCAAGGACGTACCTTTTGGAGCCTCTGGGTCATAACGATATATAGCTGTGGCGGCCTGCCAAGGGTTGAGATCGCGTTCAGGGCCAATGATCAAGCCAACAGAGCCCAGAATGTGGGTAACTGAATGGTTGGAGTCCATTGAGAGATCTAACAGGTCATCACGAGCCTTCTCAGCCCGAGCGAAGTGGCGTTTGGAAAGCCGCCCCGATCTGAACTTGCCCTTCTTATGGGCCCTCACAGAAGGAGCTAGGGCATCCAGGTCTTCGTCATCCTCTTCGTTGTGAGTTGCAAGGTCAAGGATGGGTGCATTGGAGGAGGTTTGCTTGGCTTCGAGTGGTGGGGCATCAACATCCCGTTCTTCTGTGATGGTGACCTTGGAAGGATGCCGCTTCGAAAGCGGAGGATCGACAGTCGATCCATCGACATCTTGCTCCTCGGTCACGGTGACGTTGCGAAGCTGTGCCTTTGAAGATGGCTTCCCCAGTTTTCCCGACTCTGTCAATGGAGCAACCTTCTTGGGCTGAATGCTAGAACCAGGAGCAGGTCCATCTGTCGAGCTAAGTTTCGACGGTTCCATCGAAGGACGTCCTTGGTATCCCCTTCCAGGTTCAGTGGGCTTGAAAGACAAAGAGGGCATTGGAACCGTGATGGGTTGTGACATGCGAGGGGCAAGCCCAGGCTCTCCACGGCGTGGTAGACTGTGCTCTGCAGCAAGGCCGGCTGCCACACGAGCTGATGAAGCTGAAAGCAAAGGCCTCTGGATCGAAGCCGACGTTGATGGAGTTGCCTTTGAATTACCAACCTCCGTGCGCCGACGCTCCGTCGCTTGCGTGCCACTGTGGATTGTTGGAATTGTGGTTGGAGCAGGCGAAGACAACGGAGGGTCAACTCGTTCGGCGCGACGAAGTTTGGCATCACGACGAAGATCATTGAGGGAGGGAATTACTCCTGGCTGAGGTGGGATGAAGCCATTGGGCAGAGGATGGTACGTTTTGTTCACAGGATTGAAGACGGAAACGTGGTCGTGGTAGAAGGATTTGTGCTTTGAACGTTGGAGCCTTCCCCAGGCAAAGGCTTCCCCCAATCCAACTTGGACCCAAACCTTCTCATGAGGACTGGGAAGGAACGAGGATGTGACTGGCTCTCCGGGAGGAGGGTGGTTGAATGCAGAATCCTTGTAGGTGGCAGGAAGGGTGGTGGATGCGGGCGCCCAGTCATTGCGTTCGTCTCCCCATTCGAGATCATTGAAACGGATCGACGCTGTAGGGGATTGAGGTAGGTCTAGGAAGACACGGTCATCACTTCCAGCAGGTGTGCTTCCCTTGATCTCAAATGTAGCCGGGACCTTGTCCTTGGATGCCTTGGTTGGATTGAATACCCTGCAAAACGGGTAAGTACAGCGAAGTCTGTAACATGGCAGTACTCACATTGAAGCTTCGGTGGTCAACACCTGTGGCCTCTTTGGAGGAGGGGCGACAATCTTCGAAGACGTCCGCCCAGAAGCGGAGAGCCGCTGCGCTGCTTCCAGGACTCAGGACGCGGATGCTGAAGGAGTTCCTGGCGTCAACGATACCATGGGGGTATACATGGCGCGCTGGGTCGCGGTGAGCCGAGGAACCTCGACAGAAAGGAACTTCTTGCGGAAGGATGTAACAGAGGGAAGCCTATGAAATGTAAGAACGAATTCACTTCAGTCACCTAAGAACCGATACCTCTTAGGCTATTTAATTTTAATGTTCTAATAGCCTAAGAGGTGGCCATGGAACATTCTTTTGTGGAACTTTGGAATGTCTGGAATGTCCCTTCTGAGTTCCTGCCAGGCATCTATATTGTTCCTTGTTCCACACTGTTCCAGTTAAATGTTCCTTTGTTCCAAGGGTGTCTGGGGTCCTTGCTCAGTTGAATATTGTTCCAGTACTGCACATATTAGTTCTTGCCTTCTATTATGTTTTTAGAGTATAATAATGCTGGTACAATGCTTTTCAACTAACATTCTCACCCACTAAGTAGCTAATAAATGTGTATTGCACCTATTCAATGAATTGATCTGTTATATACAGCAATCAATATTGATTCAATAGCCTTGTCAATGGACTATCTTGGTTAAAGGAAGGTCTCTTTATAATGCCTTTACACAGAAGTGTTCCAAGTGTTTGGAACATTGTCAACCAATGTGTTCCTTGGACCACTTGGAACATTCCTTTCTGAGGAACACTTGGAACATCTATATTTGGATATGTTCCTGGAACAATTGGAACACATTGGAACCTTGTGAATGACAAAGTGTTCCAAGGAACAGGAACACTTGTGGAACACTTATGGAATACTTATGGAACACTTGGAACTGTGTTCCATACAGACATAATTTAAATAGTGAGATAATTGACATGCAACTTGGACAGTAAATAATTGATGACAAATCAGGCACTAAATGACATCACTAATTAGTGACATCATTCATTTCCACTAATTAGTGATTTCATTTCCCTTAATTAGTGACATAATTCATTTCCTTAATGAGTAATGTAAATCAGGTACAGTATCTATTAATATAATTAGGTCATTTAATTAGTGATATGATTGATCTACACTAATTAGTGATGGCACTGATTGGCACTTAATTAGTGATCTAATTAATCACTAATTAGTCTCATTAATCACTAATTAAGATAAGTCATGTCAAAATGTATTCAACTGATATCTCCTTCATTTCTGCTCCGATTGAGATGATCTAACCAGTTCTGGAAAGCCCTTATCCGTCTCTTTCCAACCACAGAAATAAATGAGCTGATATACCATCCTGTGCAATGTTATTGCTTGATTTCTTTATTTTCACCACCAACAGAGAGTACAGCTAGATCAATAGCAATGGCTTGACATATGGGTGTACCAACACTGAGAACACAATTATATACATGTTCTTTACCACAATTGATTTTATTTTAACTGGAGGGGTATGCTGGTTTAAACTTATTCAAGGTGTCAAATACTCGAATTGGACTAGACTGTACATAGAACCTATTCACTGTTTGGTGTTACCTGGGTCTGTAAATGACATTACATTGAAGGGGTAAATGAAGGCTTTCCAAAACATCTTGAATCTCACCAAACGGATCAGAACCTGTATCGATATTAAGAGAACAGCTGGAATCGAGTACATATATACTTACAATGGAAGTTACCTTTGGCACACTTGACAATGTATGTGCAAATTCAATAGTTCTCTTAATATCGATACAGGTTCTGATCCGTTTGGTGAGATTCAAGATGTTTTGGAAAGCCTTCATTTACCCCTTCAATGTAATGTCATTTACAGACCCAGGTAACACCAAACAGTGAATAGGTTCTATGTACAGTCTAGTCCAATTCGAGTATTTGACACCTTGAATAAGTTTAAACCAGCATACCCCTCCAGTTAAAATAAAATCAATTGTGGTAAAGAACATGTATATAATTGTGTTCTCAGTGTTGGTACACCCATATGTCAAGCCATTGCTATTGATCTAGCTGTACTCTCTGTTGGTGGTGAAAATAAAGAAATCAAGCAATAACATTGCACAGGATGGTATATCAGCTCATTTATTTCTGTGGTTGGAAAGAGACGGATAAGGGCTTTCCAGAACTGGTTAGATCATCTCAATCGGAGCAGAAATGAAGGAGATATCAGTTGAATACATTTTGACATGACTTATCTTAATTAGTGATTAATGAGACTAATTAGTGATTAATTAGATCACTAATTAAGTGCCAATCAGTGCCATCACTAATTAGTGTAGATCAATCATATCACTAATTAAATGACCTAATTATATTAATAGATACTGTACCTGATTTACATTACTCATTAAGGAAATGAATTATGTCACTAATTAAGGGAAATGAAATCACTAATTAGTGGAAATGAATGATGTCACTAATTAGTGATGTCATTTAGTGCCTGATTTGTCATCAATTATTTACTGTCCAAGTTGCATGTCAATTATCTCACTATTTAAATTATGTCTGTATGGAACACAGTTCCAAGTGTTCCATAAGTATTCCATAAGTGTTCCACAAGTGTTCCTGTTCCTTGGAACACTTTGTCATTCACAAGGTTCCAATGTGTTCCAATTGTTCCAGGAACATATCCAAATATAGATGTTCCAAGTGTTCCTCAGAAAGGAATGTTCCAAGTGGTCCAAGGAACACATTGGTTGACAATGTTCCAAACACTTGGAACACTTCTGTGTAAAGGCATTATAAAGAGACCTTCCTTTAACCAAGATAGTCCATTGACAAGGCTATTGAATCAATATTGATTGCTGTATATAACAGATCAATTCATTGAATAGGTGCAATACACATTTATTAGCTACTTAGTGGGTGAGAATGTTAGTTGAAAAGCATTGTACCAGCATTATTATACTCTAAAAACATAATAGAAGGCAAGAACTAATATGTGCAGTACTGGAACAATATTCAACTGAGCAAGGACCCCAGACACCCTTGGAACAAAGGAACATTTAACTGGAACAGTGTGGAACAAGGAACAATATAGATGCCTGGCAGGAACTCAGAAGGGACATTCCAGACATTCCAAAGTTCCACAAAAGAATGTTCCATGGCCACCTCTTAGGCTATTAGAACATTAAAATTAAATAGCCTAAGAGGTATCGGTTCTTAGGTGACTGAAGTGAACGAATTCGTGTATATGTAGGAAGGAACCTTACGGAGTCAAGTCGCTGAGTTCATCAGAGGAGGGTTGAGGTGTACGGAGTTCCGGGTCGTCATCGTCCTCAAGCTCATCGAGCTCCTGTTCGTCATCCGCTGTATGCGTTCCTTCGTCGTCGTCGTCGTCGTCGTCCTGCTGGGTGTCGTCGTCGATCTTGTCCACGTCAATGGTCTCCTTCGCAGCCTGGCTTCTGGTGACACGTGGCAACGGGACTGTGGGACGTTTGTTGGCTTCCTCTTCACTCGAATCGTCGAAGCTGTCTTCATCCCTACGAAATGGTAAATAAGGTTATGAGAAATAAGGACGAGGGAACGCTTACGGGGACTCAGCCACTTTCGGCTTCTTGCGCTTCGGTTGCTCCTTCTCACTTTCACTATCAACACTGTCAGGAACAGGCAGGAGAAGTGGCAGTATGTCTAAGAGGTTGGGATGACGATACGTCAAGTCCCAACGTCTCTTTCCAGAGGGAACAGAGTCGAGTGAGCAGGAACGACGATACGTCAAGTTCCAGACGGGCGACGATACGTCAAGCCACATCCTTGCTCAAGGACAACCTGCTTGTGAAGGATTGAAGGATGAAGTACATACCTGGCATTGACGGCTTCGTTTTCGGACGAACTGTAACACATTTCAGTCGACGTGGCAAGGGTAAACGTCGAAGGACAACTCACAAAGGGTCCGCGACCCGCTGCTTGCGTCGTGGGTGCTTGCCTTGAATCTTGTTGCCTTCAACTCTATCTAGAGGTACCTATGGATAGTTGTTAGTGGGGGGAGGAGCGGGATGGGAGAAGCACCGTACTTTGGAAGGAGCTGTCTTTGGTGCAGTTGTCATCACCTAGATTTCGAAGTGCCAGTGATGTCTTGGTGGGAGGCAGGATGAGGGGACACTTACCTTAGAGGGCTGAACCTTTGTTGAGGCGTTAGACTTTTTAATCTTCCGTGTCTTGGCCATGGTGGGCGAGAGGAGGAGGACCACAACTGGCCACTTCGAGGTTTTTATACCCAACAGGGATGATGGCGGGCTACCAAAAGGCCTGCAATTTGATCACCGAACTCTGCGCGCCCGCCATCACGACAATCAATCCTGGTGGTAAAAGCCTGTTAGACTTGTCTCTTTCGAATGGGAACGTTCGCACCTTCGAGGTGACTAGAGGCATTTCGACCATGGGGACAACAGCTGACACACCCGCCAGATAAGCGCATATGGGTGAGAGAGTTGTGTGGCGTAGGACATACCAATTGTCGAGGGCGTACAGAATCGAGATCAACCTACAGGAGATGGTTTGGCCCACCTCGTGAACCTGACTTGTCACCAATGTCGAGTATCGGAGAGCCTGCATCGAGGTGTAAGCAGCGAGTCGTATACGAAAGCGGCGATACATACCTCCGAAGGTTTGCAAATACAATGTGCTCGCCCAAATGGCGACCGTAACGTGAGGTCCACATCGATGGCGGAGATGGTTTGGCCCACCTCGTGAACCTGACCAGACTTTAGGAGGGTGTTATGGGGCCGTCGAAAAAAAAAAAAGATGACGGACTTGTCACCAATGTCGAGTATCGGAGAGCCTGCATCGAGGGGTAAGCAGCGAGTCGTATACGAAAGTGGCGATACATACCTCCGCAGGTTTGCAAATACAATGTGCTCGCCCAAATGGCGACCGTAACGTGAGGTCCACATGCACCTCTGTCAGAGAACAGGGTGAGTAAGACAGGGATGTACAGGCAAGTGGGCCAATCGTCGTCAACTTGGATTGGACACCAACCTGAGTCCATGGGATAACACGGTAGGAACATAAGGGTTGGGGGATAGCAAGAGTACTCACTCAATGATAACCATTTGGGTCGAGTCAATCATGATGGAATGTTCGTGTGTCTTGACATCTGCAAGAAATATTAGATGAAACCGATGCAAGATAGCGAAGGGTGCATATGATTGCAAAACAGCAATTTACACCAACTTACATGGGCGAAGAAATGTGGAACCTTTTGTGAACTGCCATACCGACACGGTACCATCAACTGCCATGACCGTCGATGGTGGGTGACTATGCCTGCACGGAACCATCTAGCGTATACAGGGATGTGGTGATGGAGTACATGAGGAGTGCCGAGCAACGATACGTCAAGCTCGAACAGTTGACGATACGTCAAGACTGTATGGCGTGCGGCAGGGGGACGACGATATGTCAAGTCTCCCTTTTGCATCCAACACCAACAACATATACCCCCTCCCTCGTCCACCTCGCCGCCGTTCTGCCATTCCAGAGAGTGCCAGGAAGTCTGTGAGACGTTGGCATGAGATCCAATGTCAATTTAATGGATCACAGACTTACCAAGGAAGGGGACTGTGCCTCTCGGCCCTTCTAGCAGGTTTAAACTGCTCGATGTGCAACATGGATGGTACCGAGGAGAATTTCAAGGACACCGAGTGAGCAATATACCCGTGATAGGACATTGATGGGAGACCAAGCGCGGCAACTTGCTCTCCGCGCACGGACGCAATTGGCCAACCTTTTGTGAGCCTTTCCCACGTCGCGCTTCTCTGCAAACAACCAACTTCCTCCCCTCTTCGTCGCACAAACCAACCCGGCTTTTCTGTCCACTGGATTTGGACTTGACGTATCGTCGTCCATCTTGCGTTTACCAAGGCAGTCTTGACGTATCGTCGCTCGGTGGTACCTGCATTCCATCCACGTGTTCCTGCTCGGACCTCTAGGCCAACACGACATCTTTCCAGCCTCCCTTTTTCATCCATCTAGTTTCGTACCATGGACGTCCAGCGAATCGCGCCCATCCCTGTTGAAGTAATGTCTGATAGCTGGTGCCTTATTCGCTTCGCTGACCCTTCCGTAGATTCCCGAAAACCATACTACAAGGAAAATATTGTCAGCCGTCTCAGAAAGCTGCCTCACGGTACCTACCGTAAGTCGCCGTCTTACACACGAATTGCTTGCTGACCGGCCCACAGTCAAGACCTCCTATGACGACCTCAACCGCTGGGCCATCCTTCCGAAACCCTGCAAAATCATGCCAGGTGTCACTTCGATCAACTCTCCCAGTCGCATCGGCACACTTCAGTGGATGGTGGTCACGAGCCCCTATCCCATTGCTTTCCCAGAGATTGTCACTGGGTATCAGAAGCACCAGTTCCGCAAGGATGGTCGCGGTGGACTGCAAGACTGAACTCAATACCCTCAATTCATTACACCCGGCTTCGAATGGGCCGTTTGTATCAAGAGAAACCTCGATTCGACATCTTTCCTACGATTTACCCCTGGGCTGGATGACTGCCCTCTACTCCGACATTCAGCTATCAACATCGAGCTCCGTATCCTAGCTCGTGTCCACTTCGAGCGTTTCGAGACGATGGCGGGAACTTTAGGCGGTCGCGCCAAGAAGTTCCTTCTGAATCATCCCCATGACCAACTGGTCACCGCCCAAGTGTCAGAACTTCGGAATCTCATGTTTCAAGCCTTGCGCATGTTAGGCGTATCCAACCTCTACCCCCGAGATCCTTCTTGCCGTCACTGCCTTTCAACGGTCCTACATCGACCTGCAGGCTTTCCTTGACTACGAGGAGAAGCACAGGCCATGTCTTTCCGCCCCCTGATGTCATGCCGTGGCCACTCGACAAGTCCCTTATGGGTGGAATCACCGAGAATGAGACGGAGGCTAGCAACCTCTACATCATGGGCATTCCTTTCTGGCTGGTGCGCCCGGCCCAAGATGTCTGCACCTCTCCCGACACCCTCATCGGCCTTGAGGTTGATTTCGAACCACCCGCACCACAAATCGAACTGCAGCACTTCAGCCCTCCATTCCCACCAGTCTTTGAGGGCTACCCACATTGAGACATGCAACGAGCAACCCAACACATTCGTCGTCACTGGGCTGAATACGTTCTACCCTCTCCGCATTATCACCCACCAGGAGTACGAGCCACCAGCAGCAGCTGGTAAGCAAATTTCTACTCCTGTTCCTTCCCACATGCTAACAGTGAACTAGGCCCATCGGAGCTTGCATATCAAGTCCAACAGCCATTGTCCTCAAACCGATCCTCCCGGTCATCCAAATCAAGCAAGGCCAAGCATACCCGCCCTCCTCCTCCGCCGCCCTCATTCGATCCGTTCAAATACCTCACCCCGGAGGATAGTCCACTTCCCTCGAATGCTACACTGGTGGAAGACTGCTATCCAGCCATCGAACCAATCGCCAAACATCCTCTCCGCACTAAGAGCGGCATTGGGTACTTCCTCCCCGATCCTAAGCTCTTTGCTCTGGATTGCCACCGCTCCGTGTATCAGGTCACATGGCTCGCCATTCGCGCTGCTCACCTGCACGCTGTCCACTCCAACCAATTCACCGGTGCCAACAATCAACACTGGAGACTGGCCCTCTACCGATTCCGCACTCTCTTGGATGGATCCCCAGACCCTGGTGCTCCTGTGGCACAGCCTATCACCGCAGCTGCACCAGACAAAGATAGAATTGCGCGCACCATGAATCCTCAGCTGGAATCCATGTTGGCCCTCTTCCAGACCGTCTCGTCCGTCCAGTGGTTTGCTTCCGTGTTTCCTGTCACGAAGGACCTCCTGAGGACGGGGCTTCCAGACACCGTCCTCAGCAGAGGTGTACTGGGAGATCACTGAGGTCAGCTTCCGTCTGGAGCTTGCCCATCTCGATCGGTACCTCCTTCCAGACGTGTACAAGGATACGACCACTGGCGATGCCCGCGACCTCCTTGTCCGTGCTGTCTTTCCCATGACAGAAGGGAATACCGTCGTTGGTGAATATTCTCTCCCGCAATATCCCAACTGGAACGGTGGCATGGCCTCTACGGATATCGCCGAGTTCATCCATGCGATTTCAGCATTCCGCGACTTGGTCAAGGCCTGGCCCAATTGTCCTACTGCTATCTTGTCATCCACCGGTCAATACCCGACACCTGGTGCCGTTGCCCACATGGCCACCCTCGTTGCACGTTTCTACACCCAAACCTTCTACAATTGCTTTGGTCGGCTCCCCGTCGTCCCTCATTCGCTCCCTCCCTCGGCCCTTGCACATTCGGCGCCTCGCGATTCTCATGTTGAAGTAGCACATCAGGGTAAGTTTTACATTGTATTGGCCTTTCATTCGTTCCTGAATTCGTTACAGGGATTATATGTCAATCATAGCATGTTGCGTTGTGTATTCGTGTTTACTTTTTTGATATTATCTGTTGCGGCTTGTATGGTTGCCTCATGCCTTTTGAGGGACACGTGTGATCGATTCATCGCCCCCACTTCCGTTCAACGTTTCCCTTTCTCCTTTCAACTTCACTGACTATGTTGCCCCGCAGACACCACCAAGGAATAAGCTGAAGACACCTCTTATACCCACAGAATGGCATGTAGCCCCTGGTCGTCGCGCAGGCAGGGCTTCGTACGGGACTGGCATCAAGATCTTTCCCCGCATCGACATCATCACCCCCCTGGCTCGTTTGCTCAACGAGTTGACGTTCCACCTCCGTCAGCAGAGCCCGCCATCCTCATCGAACCTTCCATCGTTTTGAGTCCACACAAGGCGACGAAGGTGGTTTCACCTGACCGCCGTACCCTTCAACTTGTAGCTTGGGTAGAACGAACGGTGCCGTCCCTTGTGCAGCCGTTCATGGACCTCCTAGCCGCGAGCGACAACCTCCGCGAAATCACCGCAATGGACCCTTCTGTGACTGTGGACCTGGCGTCCGACAGGTTGATGTGACCTGCATTGAGTTCTGTTCCCTTCACGTTCAACCTGTGTGTGGGTGTGCACTTGCGCAGAACCTCCTGGCAGGCGGCTACTTCCCATCAAGTCCAGTTCGGCCCACCTTTGCAGTTGACATTAGAATGCTCTCGTTTATGAACGAGTTGCATCTTCGCTCATCACCTAACATCACTGCATGGTCGTCTGCGCTCGACGAATTCCTGTCCAGCCAGGGGTTCGCCACATCATCAACTGATACCCTCCGCCGCAAGTTGCTGCATGCCTCCGATGGTACCGATTCCTGCTTGCCACCAAGGACATCCTGGTGGACCAGTTTGTCCAAATGGCTTCCTCATCCACGCCGGAAGTGGTCAATCGCAGGCAAATGCTGACCAAGGAGCTGACGAAGTCGGGAGGTCTGAAGCAGAGGAGGACGGCGATGAATCTCATTGGATTGACGACGAAGGGCCTACAGATTTACGTGCTAGCATGTACCTGCAACTGCTGTGCCCTTTGCTTTGGTGGTGATGTCTGTCATCAACCCGATCTCCTGTAAGTCCCCCTTATCTGAACCCATTGCTACGAAGCTTAACTTTGCTACCAGGACCGATGTGATTGTTGCGTTGGATGCCAACTTTCAGCAGAAGCGACGCCGACCTGGGCGAGGGGTGCAACGGGAGCCTCCCTTCACCCACCCAAACACCTGTTTCTTGTCGGACGAGGAGGTGAAGCTTGCCAAAGACCATGTCGAGAAGTGTCGCCCAAATGTACCCCAAACAACAAGTCTTCCACCACAAAGAAGACGAGAAGGAACCTGGCATGAAGGTTCCCAACTCCGTCCTCAGTGGCTGTCATGACTCCTTCACGGCTGCAGATGAGAAGCGTCATAAAGCCAGCACAACACACTTTGCCGATACAGGTCTCATGGCCCTGCAGTGTCGCCACGACACTGTGCTCTGGATGGTCAACATGACGACACCTGGTGAACGCCAATTCTATGCCATTGCCCTGCTGCTCAAGCTCTTCGCCCACCTCCCTTCATTGCGCGTGTAGGCCTCCTCTATGACATTGCATGCCAACTGGAGCAAAGCTGCTTGAAGTGGGACTTTCTGGGGCCACTTGTGGACCGAATGTCATTCGCAGTGTCTGTCTTCCATGCATATGGTCATCGCTGGCCATGCCAGCTTGTCTATCACCCCCGAAAATGTGGTGGGTTTGGTCTTGCTGATGGAGAAGGATGCGAAAGATTTTGGGCAGCAATAAAGTTTCTTATCCCCTCGTTGCGCGTCTCTGGTTATCATCACCGGCGTTTCGTTCTGGATGTCCAGGTCCACCACCTTCGGCGGAGGTCCTTTGAAGGCCAAACTACTTGGATATTGAGGAAGTGGAAGGCTATGGTGTTGAAGGAAGCTGATGCTTTGGACTGCCTGAGCAACCTGCCATGGGATTCCGACAAATATCGCAAGGAGTGGGAAGCGCAGGTTGCATATCAAACCAGGCCTCTGGCACGTGTATCCAAGAATGCAGGCAAGAAAGCAGTTGAATGTATCACCACCCTTATCTCCTTCCGTGACTCTTTGAAGAGGGACCTCGCCGACATTGATACCCGTCTGATGACTGAGGCTGACACTTCCCATACTTCTCTTGTGGACCTGGTTACTGCTCGGGACAGTCTTGCACTGAAATTCACCAGTGTGGAAGCCTCCATCAAAGCAAAGTATAGCCGTCTTGACCTTACTGGGAAGGAGGAGCTGCAGAAGCTGGCCACAAACTGCTTTTTCGGAATCAAGGTCAATGCACGATCAATCCGAGATCGCATTGTGTCGAAGCTTCAAAACCAGCGGTTTGAAATGGAACGCTTGGAGAAGGTGATTCGTGGGGGAGGGTCCTCTGGTCAGTTTGATCACTTGTATCAATAGCGTGATACTCATCAATCTGCAGAGCAAAAGCTCCATTCTCATGTTGAAGTTCAGCTGAAGAAGCAGGAGCCTCAAATTTCAAGCCTTATCAAGCGCTACAATACCATGTGCACAGAGATGGCCGATATGATTCAACGGCATGTGGCACCTCCAGGGTCAACCTGCCCACCCCTATCATCCGTGCATCTGCTTCAGCTCTAGATGTTGACAGTCTTATCTGGGATGATTCTTACTTTGATGAAATACTGGGTGACGCCCCTGAATGGTTGGCTAATGAAGACCTTAGGCTTGGTATTAGGCTTTGGTTGGACCGTTCTCGCTGCTTGGAGGAGAGATCTCGGCTTGTGGTTGAGTGCACTCACCTTCAGGAATGGAGCCGTCGTGCATGGGATGAAATATCTGTGGCACATGATGCTTTTTGTATGTACCCTCTCTTTCTTTCATAATTTCCAATTAACAAGCCTGATTTTCAGCTGAGAACACTGGCTTGCTGTTTCAAATCACACAACGAGCTGAAAAGCTTTTCGGGCTGATTTGCCGTTGGCGCACCGATCTGATGTCTCTGCCCCTGCCTTCCACATTCAACCATGCACTTTGGGGCCCTAGTCTGGTACAGTTGACAAAGGGCACTCTTGATGGTTTATCTTCTGAATTGGATCATCTGAATCAAGGCCCTGATGATGTATCGGATGAAGAGAGTGATTGTGGTGGTGGAGAAGGTCAGTATGAGGATGTCTGGCAAATTTTGGAGAACTTGGAGGTAGCAGAGTTGTTGGAAAGTGGCCAAGAGAATGGTTTACAGGTTCAGGGTTTGAGCACGGAGGACCAGGCTCAAGGATCTCCAACCAAACGGGCACGCATAGTGGAACAGATAGAATAAGTTGATTTATACTATGTTTACTGTATGCAAGTCGGAGCCATTATCAATCATGATGTGTCTTTATGTCAATGGTCACCTAAGGTGTCTGACCACCTTGTGTTGCCTGTCAATAGGTCACCAGGTGGTCATTCACCTCCCCTGTTTCCATGATGTTGGTCACTGGTTGGGCATTCACCTCTCCTGTTTCCATGATGTTGGTCACTGGTTGGTCATTCACCTCTCCTGTTTCCACTATACTGGTCACTCCATGGTCATTCTCCACCTTAAGTTTCCTGTTGAAGGGTCAACCAGTGGTCATTCACCTCTTGGGTATCCATCTACATGGACACCACATGGTGTCTGACCACTGTATATTCCCTGTGTCAAAGGGCCAAGGCATGGTCACTGTATGGTGTGTGACTGCTATATATTTCCTGTTGAAGGGTGAAGGGCTGGTCACTCACCTCTCATGCACCTATTGAGTGGTCACTGTATGGTCACTCTCCACCTCCTGTTTCCTGTTGAGATGGGACCTTATGGTTGGTCTCCTATATATATTCAATTGTTTGCTAGCCACCTTCTGCACATTTATTACAATGGTACCTCTACTATACAGCTCTAGTCAAACATGGAGTGTGAGGTAGTGACTCACATATTTCATCCTTCACATAGAGAAGAGTGAGTGCATACAGTGCATTTCAACTTCTCCATATTACAGGAATCACAAGTAATGTCAATACTTGGCAGGTACAAAATATGTCACCCTTTCATGGCCTTGGACCTGATCGATGCTCAAAAGCAGAATATATTCTAATATTCTTTCAGCATAACTAGTCTTTACAATGCTAGTGCTCTCAGTACACAACTCTTATGTGCAAGGGCCTATAGGCCAGTATTTGAAATGAAAATTTTGAGCAAAGACCCCGGACACCCTTCAATCAAAGGAGACTGATGGGTCTGATGGGCCGTTCTCCTTTCATGTTTCCATGACTCAATGGTGTGTGACCAGGTGACCTCTGGGCAATCTCTAGGCAGGGAAGGAGAAGGAGAACGAAAGGAAACCCAGGATTGTTCCAACGGATACTTGGCCGAGGGTCCCGGGCAATTCAAAATTAACCATCCTTCGAGGATGGTATCCTTGGGTGACTGAAGTGAAGAAGGTGATGATTTCTATCACTAAACACAAAATAATTTTCAGGCAGTACTGCAGCAGTACTCAGGCAGTACCAAAACAGTGGAAGCAGCACCTGCTTCCATACTGCCTTCTGTGTGCTGGAGGCAGTACTGCTGCAGTACTGCTGCACTATGTATATGAAATATCATGCATTTAAGAGTTAAAGCCTGTCATTTTCTGAATGCATATCATTTCTTCAATGTCTACACTATTCCTATACCACAGTATTGTTCTGTATAAGTGAAACTAAGATTTGGTCAGACTTTCAAGTCAGTAAGGGAGTAGTAGTGCCTCAGAAATGTGGTATGCAATTCAGCCAAACTCTTGTACTTCAGATAATTTGAACAGCTTATTAGTTACATGGATTGTCTGAGAGTTGAATAGCATAAAAATCTACTATGGCAGTACTGAAGCAGTAGGGAGGCACTGAGGCAGTATGGAGGCAGTACTGCTTCAGTGTACCACATTGCTGCACTAAAGGGTTATTTGGAAGAATTTGTCAGGCAGTAGGGAGGCAGTACTGCAGCAGTACTGAGGCAGTAGAGAGGCAGTATTGTACTGGGGGGGGGGGACTGTGAAGTATTGGTTGCCAATGCCAATGCTGCTGTCCTTCAGGAGCTTAACCTGGATGACCCTGACACTGAGCTCACACGTGCAGAATGTAGAGCTATCAATGTCTCAAAACGCGCAATACTTCACAGTCCCCCCCCAGTACAATACTGCCTCCCTACTGCCTCCCTACTGCTGCAGTAGGGAGGCAGTACTGCCCCTCCAGTTCGATTATTTGACTACAAAATTGTAATGAACACCATATTTTAAGGCAGTACTGCCTCCCTACTGCCTAGTGACTTGTTCAAAATGATATTTTTTCTCGATGTTATATGACACTGCAGCAGTACTGCTTCCCTACTGCCTCCCTACTGCTTCCTCATACTGCAGAACTTCAACACCATGACAATTGCCCACTGCTGAGGCAGTACTGCTGCAGTACTGCCTCCATACTGCCTTGTGACTTGTTCAAGTCAATGATTTGCCTTAGCAGTATCGACCACTAGGCAGTACTGCTTCCCTACTGCCTCCCTACTGCTGCAGTACTGCTTCAATAGTATCAAATTTACACTATCACAACATTCAAAACTTCTATATACAAACAGGAATATTCAGTACCAAGGCAGTACTGCTGCAGTAGAGAGGCAGTAGGGAGGCAGTAGGGAGGCAGTACTGCCTCAACAAGGAATGTTAGAGCAGGAACTAAAAATTGGAATTGTTTTCTTGTATCTAAATATACTAATGTATCACCTTAGTCAGGGTCACACTCATATCACTACCAGAACTAGCAGAGTCATTGTCTGCACTAGCAGCAGCAGCTCTTGCTGCCTTCCGCACACGACGCTGTAAGACATGTTTTGAATGAAGGAATAACAAGGAATGCAAGAGCCAGTCATAACTTTACACTCCCCCAAGGTCCTATGGGAGTCCTATAGGACTCCCATAGCTCAAAACCCTTTTTTTTGCAGAATTGTGATAAGGGCATAATTAATACAACAGTGTAATATAACTGGATGGAGTCCTATAGAAGTCCTATAGGATTCCCATAGGACTCCCATAAGACTCCTATAGCTCCCAAACAATTGAGTTGAAAGTGAGTCAATTTGGACTGAAGTCTACTTTTAGCAGAAAAAAATCAATGTGGGTTAGGACTCCCCCTTAGGAGTCCTATGGGAGTCCTATTAGTCCTATAGGACTCCTAACCCTTACTTGACAACTTTTACTCAGTGTGACATAAAATAGCTTTACAACATTTAAGTTGGGTTAGGACAGGTTAGGAGTCCTATAGGACTCCGCCCCGGACCTTGGGGGGTGTAAAGTACTCGAGCCAGTTGAAGTTATGAATGGTCAGGCATTTCAGAATAGGGTCATAGCTGGCCAGCCAAGAATTTAACTGCTCACAAGCCTGTAGCAAAATTAGCCAGTGCAAATAGTAACAAAGGAAAAACTCTACCTGAGTGTTGAATGCACGTCTCCATACTGGCCGCCCATTCTTGTCATAATCGCGAATAACCAGGTTGGGAACAGTGTTGTCATCTGGAGCTGGATTGCACCGCCTCTGACACAGTGTATCCTTCTTGCTATGGTTCCGGTAGTGGTAGCTGTCCACAATGAACCATGTGGTTCCGTCCAGCCAAGGTAGTGGTGAACAACTGTTTTGAGCACAATGCAAGCTTTATCAATACAGACAAAGCTTGGGCGAGAGTCGGGGGTGATAGACAGAGTCAAGGAAGTTCATGATGTTGGTGGGGGATTCAGACTTGGCAAAAAGGCTCCATGCCTCTACAACACCACAAGGAGCACAGATGATTTCAACACAATAGTACCTGGCTGGTGAGAAGTTTTTTTTCCTCTGCAGGTTCCTGGTCTTCTTCGTCATGTGGGTTGTCTGGGCGCTCCTCTTGTTCCTGCCAAGGCATTTTCTCACCAGAGCGCTGGATCATGCGCTTGACACCAGACAAGTTAGACCGGCTGTGGGCAGCCTTCCACTTGTTCCACTCTCCCTGATGTGCCTCACATGCAGTGGTTGCTCCAACCTTGAGCTCCTCACACCCCTCCATGCGACAGATATGGCCCCGAGTCCCGCTTATGGTGATCACAGTATGACTCGCCACGGTAGCTGGACAATGCACCTTTGCACTCAGGGAATGCGCAGTGCTGGGCCCCATCACAATGCCATCTACCACCTGCATATTGACCCATGCACCCTCTTCCTCAACAGCTGTTGGATTGCCATCTCTTGTGAGCACCAAGGGTGGGTACAGTCCATACAAGCATGGTTGTCAGCCACTGCAATCTTGCCTGTGCTCCCATCTCGTCATAAGCATACTCCACAAGCTCATCAATGGATGTGCTGTATGCCACAGTCAGAGATGTGTTGGTATCCTCTGCAACCATTCGGACAGACTCCTGATTGACTGCCTGCCAGACATGATGTCGAGAAAGAGGATGGGAAGATGGAAGAAGGTCTCATTGTAGTAGTCGGTATAGGATTGGGATGAGGCATGAAGGCTGTAGAGAGCATTGAATACACCACTGGAGAACTCACGATCAACCCAAAGGCTTTGGCCAACCTTCAAGTACTTGGCATCA
>JAHBOF010000337.1:0-29660 GCA_020736565.1 Coprinopsis sp. MPI-PUGE-AT-0042
GGCCACTACGCGGCGCGGTATGACCCGATGGGATCGATCGGCCTCTCCCGCCCTGACATTATATAGTCAATGATTACCACATTGTTACCAGTTACTGGGAAGGCCCGTCTTATAGAGTCCTCTGACCGCGCTAACGTCACTGATAACATATATTTAGGTCCTGAAGAGGGCGCTATCAGCGACAAGGCAGAATTGGCCCACTGGCAACCGAACGGCCAACCCCTGCTCAACCACCCGCCTAGAAGATATCTCCGATCATGCTGGGGTCAAGATATCAGCTTACTTCTCGGGCTGGCCGAACCTTCGTCGATACTCATCCGCTAGATGCGCAGATGACTATCCCACAGCAACATGCCAGGATCTAGGCGGGCTCCGTTCATGGCGCTGCCGTTCGGGCAGTCATGACCACACGACGACCACTGGTCATCTGTACTGGGGATCTGACCATGTGATGACCACTGGTCATCTTCACTGGGGATCTGTCCTCATTTTACTCTGAATAAAGGCCATTACTGGTGCCTCCTTCGTTGTCCCCGTGCCCTGGTCTGCAGCAGATGCACCACAGCCTGAAAGCCATCGCCTTCAAGTCGCATTCAAAATAGCTGTACTAGGTAAAGCAAACTATGGATTTTATTTGGAGCAGAGTTGTACCCGGCTGCTAACTAGTGGACGTATGGAAGGTGAGTTGGCAATATCCGTCCGTCTGTAGACCGGCGGCAGAGGTCGGGCGGTGCAGACAAAGAAAAAGTCGGTGCAAAGAGACCAAGTGCGAGGTCTTTTTAGCTTATCGAATCAAACGCGTTGCTCCTAGAAAAAACATGTACAACGAAAGGGGCAGTGCCACCAACACCACCACAGAGCACCTCCAGTATCGCTCCTTAATTCTCGTCTTCTCGCTCTCTTGCTCTCCATATCTTTTTGGCACAGAGCAGTGAGGTTGTACATTCGGATACGATGCCAGGTCCAAGCTACATATTTCGGCGCGACTGCAGCCAACTTCCCTTCGTCCTTCGGGCTGACAGACTCCGAACAAGGTCGGATTCGGAGTCAACATCTTGCACACTGCCAACCAGCCCTGTCTTCACACTACGTTTGGACCTCCACCATGGGATATCCAATGACATCTCCTTGAAACCTTCTGACCTATCATCTAGCAAGATATGCACAAACAACGTTGATCTGAGCACAAGCGCCCCAGAACCGATATGCGCACAATTCTCAGACACCGCCCCCAGGGTATCAGCGACTCAGGCGCTGTCACAGCGCCAGTCGGCAATTCAGAGTATTGTATCCATTCCAGTACGCCTGCTACATTTCTCTTTCCGATCTCCCTTGACTCAACGAACTAGATTTCAGCGATCATCAACAAAGGTTCTCATGAGACTCTTCCTCCCGGGCCTCCCTCAACTCATCCCCAACTGCTTCCTACATTAACTTCTTCTCTAACAACTGATCTTCCTGCTCCATCACCGGCAAGCTCCCCTCTTCCCTCGATTGCAAACACTGGTCTGGTTCATCCTCCCACCGCCCGCACCCAAAAAGAGTGCCATTTAGTTCGAAAGCGGAAACAATCTCCCCCGAATCCCACTTCGAGACTTGACGTTTGCCAGACTAAGAAGCCCAGGAAACTCCACCCTGAGTCGTCAGGAAGATTGCCTAAACGAACTGCTTGTCAGTTTTGCAAGGTGAAGAAGGTTCGCTGCATCCAGGATCCCAGCTCCATGGCAAACGAGGCACCCTGCTTGTGAGTACATTTTTTAGGACAACCTCAACTGAGGTGCACTTTGCTAATTCAGTCCTAGTCCTTGCTTGAAAGCTGGCGCAACCTGTGACTATTCCCCGCCTGCTGTAGGATCACCGGCTCATCAAGTGGGTGTTCGTCGACACCAAAGCCGGGTTGAGGACCAAACGAAACGACAATTAGCCAGGGCTCATCGGGCTGAAGGAAACAATGTCTGTGTGTTCACCACCCCAGTTTCAGCAGAAAACTTTACTTCGGATGGCAATCGCAATTCGGTTGCAGAAGCCTCCTGTTTGCCTTAACGGGCTCTACGCATCGCTACCTACCTTAGAATCATAAGTACAGCGACCCCTCCTGTTGTATTAACCATCTTACTCTAGATTAGATTATAAACATATATATATATATATACATATGTCTCTGTATATTCCGGTTCTGATTTGAGATGAGAGGTGCGACTACAAAGCACCAAAGCAGCGTCTCCATCCGAGTTGCCATGTGCTCTTGAATCCAAGCCTTACAAGGAACTCAGAGACACAGCTGGACCAAGTAGTGTTGGCGGGTCGGGAGGCGCACCTATGTGTATGGGTCGGTAGTTCCCATACCCGCGCCCCACAAAACGCGCCCAAAACTTCCAAAACGGGTGAGATTTAGACGAGTGAAGAGAACTCGGCGCTTGTGAAGCTGATCTCAGCCTTCGGATGGTTGAAGGGAGGTGCTCGATCACCTGATTGGCAAGGCTGCCGGAACTTAGAAGGATGGGAATGGAATATGAAGCGGAGGAACGGAACATGGAGGAGATAGTGATGATAACGGACGAGACGACTCAGAGATGAACGAGGGTGCACCGAGGACAACGATGTCCTGTGCCGTAACAAGCATAAACGAGGCTTCTTGGCGAAGCGGAGCAGACAAGCCAAGAATAGAACGAGTTGAGACTTCTGCGAATTCAGAAGCTCAAACGAGGGTGATAGCAAGCTTGATACTGGTGGAAAGAGAGCAGTATTGGTATGTAGTTAGAGGGAAAACCTGCTGGGGAGGGAACCTCCAAGCCAGGAGGCAAGCACAGGCCTAAATGCGTAGGTAGATATCTGATAGGAGCTACTCTACTGAGTTGTACCTTAATTGGCGGAGATATCGTATGATTGTCCAGTTATTGTAGGTACCGACGAGGCTGAAGAGAAAAAAGAGAAGGATAAATGAAGATGCTGACAGGCAGAAGGGAGGGAGACAGGTAGAAGAAATATGCGAGCTTGGCGAGGAGGTGCCAAACTCAATTAGGAAGTGTCACACCCAAATCGGGTATGTCGGCCGAGGGCGAAGGGTCTCGTTCCGTCCTCAGACGAATGAGACTCCTTACACAAGTTATGGGTGATTTCATCACTCAGCTCATAGCTCACTCAATCCATCTGTTTGATGCGTTATTGGGCTTGCCCTGGATGCAAAACCCATGAGTTAACGGCCAGGCTACAGCACAGGTACAGGTATGGGTCACCTTCATACCTGTAGTTACCCGTGATCGTCACTAGGACAAAGTAATGGCAAGAGCAAGGGCTAATTTGACAGGTGATATTCTAAACATAGCTCTACGCTGTACAAAAGGTGTTATGTGTCCCACCAAGGAATCTGGCAATAAATTGGGTATTCTCTCGGAACATACGAAGCTCAAAGGGTGCATTGCTAGCGTGGGGAGGTAGGAATGGATGGGAACGTGAAGGCTGTCGGTGCTGTAAATCACGAAAGTCTTCAGATGTAAGCACTCATGCCACTCAATGCTTCCGAAATTATATACTGCATAACTCGCTTCCGGGGTTGTTGTTCGGTGCAAAAGGTTGTCGCCATGCCAAACTTAGTACTCACTGCATAGTGCACCTTCCCTCTGCAGAGAACATTTCACAGCTGAGCCTGATCTACATCCAATATAAGCCGGGATGGAAACAGTTCATGAGGATAATGCAGAATGAACACCTGTGCGGACTGAGTGAGGGTCCTTTCTTGAGCAGCGTAAGTAGGGTCCCACGTATCCACAGCGCTGAGGTAACTCTGGTGGGAGAAAAGTAAAATAAGCAAGGTTTTGCCAATCAAACAGAAGCAGTTACAGCATTGAGAAGCGCTCTAGCGCAGGACCCGAAGTTTCAATTGCAGTGAACTCAGGGTAGGAGTTTGCAGGCGCGTATCACTTCCAAATCCAGCCAGCATCTTGTCCCGGGATGCATCTGACAGCTCAAATGTGCTTGCACAACATCGTGTCCCGATCCATGGCTCGTAACTACTGTAACCCTGTCCCTGTTTCCGCAAATGCTTCCAGGACTTGTTTCGTTATGGGAGGTCTCGAACGACTTTGCTCTTTTGGCTCTTGCGTGCCGGGACTGGAGCTCACCGGCATACGCAGATATTTGCCTGCTCAACTACTTAGCTTTCATCCAATGCTATGACTAAGCTTTGACAAGAAACCCCAACACTTCCCCGACCTCTGCTATATAAAGGCCAGCATTTTTTGCTTTCCATCAGCACCACCGCTCTAAGTCTTTTTCCTTCTGCCAGCTCCTCTCTGCACATCTCTCCCACTATGTCGTCCAACAAGCACCGTGCTTCTAACACCACTCCCCGCCAACCTGTGGTTGAGCGTAGAACCCAGAGGCGTTTCTTATCCTCTGGAAAAGCAGTTCTTTCCACGCCGTTCACTCTCCGTCGCTCTGCCTCTGAAGGGACCCAAAGAAATGGTGTACTTCTCCCTATTTCAAGGATCGTCATTGCACCAGCTCCTCCGGCAGCATCTGCTGAGGCCTTCTTCACCCCCCTCCGGAAGGGTCAGAAGACCATAGCCTCCACTTCATACTCACTCCCCCATCTTGCTGAAGGCAGTCACCCCTTTGCTGCTGATAGCCAGCTTCCTAGTGCTCCTGTTGGCAACTGGGAGCCTGTCACATTCGGCTTTGGGGATCTGTGATCACCACGTTCAGGCAGTCTCGAATATGTTGACCCTCCGTCTCCCACCCCTCAATTTGGTGCTTTGAATAACACTCAGGGTCAGATTGGAGGGTCTGAATCCACCGCTTCCTTGCCTACGCTCTCTCCCCATGCTCGTGCTGAAATCAGGAGGGGAAAACGTGCGTACCATTCCTCTTGTGCCTCCTTGCCTCGAATCATGCTGATAAATTTGTTCAGAGCCTGAGCTTCGTAGCGCGCCAAAGCTGGCAAGCCCCTTTGATGCTGCGCTTGTGCAGGTCACTTCCTTCGGGCAAACGACGGGCTGGATGACACAGTCCGACCTGGATGCTTTCAGCTCGGGTTCCACCACCGAGTCAGAGCCATCAGTCCCACGTCCACCACATCAGGTGCCTGGTTACGAGATCGTCGACTCGGATAATTCGTCGTCCTCAGCCAACTCGTCAAACAGCTTCACCACTCCCCCCCAAGAACCAGTTGACGCAGATGGTGATTTCAGCGTCGGCCTGGACGACAGTGCTAGCGACGAGGTTGAGATGGGATCAGTCGAAAGTATGATTGGTATGTTGGCTTTGAACTCATGCCCTCCTACTTACTAACTAGTCAGTAGAATCCCTTGATCGGATGCCACGCCCACCAAGCCCTCATTCGGATATTGTTACTGGTGAGCGAATAGTGTTACCTCCTTACTTCTTGGCCTAATTACCTCAAATCAGAACACAACCATGAGCCCAGTCGCTTCAGGGAGGATCATTCTTCCCTTGGACCTGTGCCTTCCTTCATGGCCTCTTCTCAGGCGGCAAGTGCAGGGTGGGATACACCCAGTCACATTAGCATTGGAAGCTCCTCGGAGGAGCCCGAATCGCCTCAGGCTGCAAACCATACAACTCGGAGTGTTACTGGTGGGCGTGCCCCTTTCAGAGGTATGCTATAGTTTTCTCCCCAAACTACCCCCTTATTAACGGTGTGAGTAGAGAAGCCACTTGGAAATTCCCTGGCCAAATCCATCAAGATCTTTGATCCTGTGAACCACCCGGTGACCCTTCTCTTCAACGTTGCCAACCCTGGGCCAGGCATCACCGAAAAGGAGCTTGCAAATATTCTGCATAAATGCCGCAAATGCCATAAATGCCTCTATTCACTCCACCTCTCTAGCCATTTCTGTGACAAGCTTGCATTTGCAGCTATCAACGAGAAGGACTTCAGCCTCAACCGCTACCTGTCCAGCCACAACAATGTCATCGGCATTGCTGTCTCGCAATTCAAAGACATTTTTGTCAGATGCGACGACTGCGATCGGATCTTCTGGCGCCGAAAGGTAGACGAGCATGTCTGCCCAAGGTACAAGTGAGCATTTAACTCCATCCTCCTTCCTAGTTTTTTTTGCGCAATGCGCCAACAGTTGGCATTCAACTGCTGCTGTCTCTGTTTCGTCGATCATGCATCTCGCACCGTCTTGTCTTGTCTTGTCCCGGTCCACTACTTCTTTAGATATCAAATTCTCTTCCTTTTGCACATTTTATTCTCCCTCTTTCCCTAGACTTCGACTGCTCTTCCTCCCGTAAAAATTTGACTCCCTTCTTTTCCTAGATTTCGATTTCACATCTTTTCCTATAGATTTCAAGCTCCTTATCTTTCGACTCTTTCTTCTCCTTGAACATTTCTCATTTTCAGCTCAATTTGACCAAACTCCATTCTCTACGTAATCTTCCTTACTAGGCTCTATCTCTTATACGTTTTTCTCTGTTTATACTCTCTTTATGTCTACGCACATTGGTGGCTTGAACCCTCTTTGAAGTACCTTCCAACCGCTGCTCACTATGCTTTGTGTTCTATCCCAGTTCGTGTAACATGTTGACATATGTTACAATATGATTATCTTAGTCCCAGCTTCAGGATGTTAGACTGGTTCTACGGTGCAAGCGCCCATGTTTGATGCAATCAAATGTCACACGTGATGAATTCGTCGTGCGCGAAACGTAGACTCGTATCTATTCTGCGACCCCCATGCAACGACCCCCGATCTTGCTTTGTGCCGAGAACACTTTCATGACCTCAGTCTGGCGATGGGAGCTGTTGCCTTCCTCTAGGATTCACTAGGCCCACAACCGCGGTTCTCTGCACATCAGACCGACTCAAAGGGATCAACGAGTTGTTGTGTAAGAAGAACGAAGAGTGTTTTGCAAGGGATAAGTGGATGGAGGTCATGGAGAGTGAGTGGCTCTTGTTCTTCTATGATGATTGGCTAACGAACGTGTAGGTGACGGGATGGGATTCAAAGATGGCGAAAAGGTCGAGTGGGCGATGAATGTGGTTCTGCGAGGAATCAAAGAGCCTTGACTGCGAGCGTCTATCAGGTTCGTATCCTTGTACGTTCATGATTCGCTCTATTTAACATATTTGCAGACCCTGTTCACGTCTACTCTCCTTCATCTGCACCACAATGAAGAGAATGCGCTGCTCCTCTCAGCAACCTCACCCGTTCGTATGACCGTCGAATCAACTTGACTTGGCTTTTGAGGTGGATTGGAAAGCGATGGATCAGTATTTGTCAAGACGGAGGCTTCGACGCTTTGGAAGGATGGGCTCTCAAAGAAACCAGCAATTGTAAGCCACCAGTTCCCCATCTCTACTCTGTACTCACGCTCTTTCAGATATTGAAGTCCCCCTTGAAGATCTCTTCGACCCAAACCCCAAGCCCTCCTCCGCACCTCGCTCCAACCCGCTCAGCCTACACCACAACACCTCTCAATGGTCAAAGCACCGCCGACCCGTCTCTCAGCACCCTCACACATCCCGCATCGACACAGACAGCGATGCTGCATCCTCCATGCGCGTTTCCCTGCTCACTCATAACACCGGTACACCCTCCTCCAGCCGTCCTACACGAACAAGAGAAGGAGGACCATCTGCTTTGTATACGCCTTCGTTGACGCCTTCGATGAACCAACGAGGAAAGCGTGCAGAAAGCGTGACAAGTTCTGTGAGGACCAGCATGAGCACGAGGAGCACAGCAGCGTACAAAAGCGCTAGTACTGTCAGCGCTTCTCGACGACGCGAGCAGACCGTAACCGGTCTATCCTCCGCCTCAGTCAGCTTCTCCGTCCTCAGTCGATCCGTGGCCTCTTCATCCGTCAGCAGCAATCAAAAAGAAGGGGACGACAAAGTCAATTCGCCAGCCAAGCAGGTTGCGGCGAGTACGAGAACGCGGATGAAAGAGGCCAAGCCGCGGGGGCGGGAGACACAACGTCCAGGTCCAAGCTGATAGCTCAAGATGCCGATCTGGCTCGTGCAGCTGCAGAATACGACGAAGAGGATGATGGCTTGGACAAGGCGGATGATGGAAGGATAGTGACGAAGACGCAGCTTCCGACTCGACGGCGGGTACGACTACCAGAGGTGCACAAGCCAATGGCGGAAAAGGCAAAGAAATCGCAGGAAGACGATCCCCTGCCGTCTCTCGATGAACCACCCTCTCTAATGCCAGCCTCTCCGCGCCAGGCAAGAAGACGCTCGTCGCTCGAGCTTCTCTCGCCACTGTCACCTCTCGAGGAACGACGAGCACCACCAACCGACCTCGATCCTCCACTTCTCCCATTCGTAGTGTTCAAACCAACTCGGGTGCTAGGAAGGCTAGGGCTGGTTCAGCCGTCTCGAGCTCGACCAACAAATCCCCCACTCACACCCGTCCAAACTCGAGAAGAAGTGTTCGAACGAATACGACGACGGAGGTGTCCCAATTGCGCGCTACAGCTTTGTCTCAAGCGATCTTGCCTGCTATATCGACAACTTCGAGGAGCACGCTCTCTTCTCATCCGAACTCTCGATTATAAGTGACATCCACCAACACCGGTGTTGCAGGGCGTCCGTGTCAACTGTCAGCACCGACTCGAGCACGACAGAATCAACCGACATGACTTTCCGAACCCCAGCGCAGGAGGTTCTCTCAGTACCCTACCACACCCGTCGTCTCTAGCGGCCTCTCGCCCATCGGCGGTCTTCCTCAATCACGCAAGAAGGTCGCAGCGAGCACAGCCCCGACCACAAGCGCCAGTACGACCAAATTCGTTGCCATCCCCGCACGACGACGTAAGACCTCTGCTCCTACGGGCGGAGCTGTCGTCAGCAGTGCTGCAACCCTACGAGTCCATAAAGTCTTTAGCACGCTCAATCCGGCAAAACTCCCACATAGTAGGCCCACGAAACGGACGCTCGTCTCGCCTGTTTCGCCGACTGCTTCTACTTCGAAGCCAAAGCCAAGCATAACAGTGCTTCGCTTCAAAGTTCCGACGACAAGCCTGGCTGAGAAGAAGCGTACAGTGGGTGGTGCGGCGCAGGTCGAGGACTTGAAGACCACATTGAGTCCAACTCGTTTACACTGTGCTTTCCTGGGGTGAAAGGGGCGACTTTTTACGCTATGCTGAAGAGGTGTGTTTGCTTGTTCTTTTCAATGCCTTCCTTCGGCTCGAAAATGTGTCCCTCGACATGGCGTAGGCGCTGACTTTGCGCCAACTCACAGTATCCACGACTTTTTGGAATGGCTTGTTTGACGTGACGACTTCCAACGCAATTGTCTACGTCGACCAAGGAAGCAGGAGGCTGACGATAGCAGAGCCCTCTCCTCCTCCCCCTCCTTTGAAACGGAAACGCAGAGAATCGGGAGCACAGTCTTCGACACGACGACGCAAAGTTTCAGTCGACGTGACAGCCACCCAACATTTTCCTACTACCTACGGTCCTCCTCCCGATGTCTACCTTCCACCACACTCGCAGGTCGAGCGAATCGTTGGCACTGGCCATCGACTGCTCGACGAACAAGTGGACGAAGTGATGGAGTTTGCCAGACATTTGATGCCATACGACTATCCAGCTCACCGCAGACAACACCAACGAGGATGATGTCTGGTGGTGAAAGGCTGCCAGAATTGCATTCACCTCCAATGTCATCACTCGAGCCTCCTCCGCCGCCGCTGCCATCATCATCAAGCCGCCAAACACCGCCAGCCGCTTTCCTTTACCACCACGACCGTCCGACGCCGATCTACCACCGCGAACCAGAGCCTCTACTCCAGAGCTCAGCAGAGCGCGAGCATCAGTTACAGCAGCAGCAACGGGCGCTTCCACACCAGCCGCGTCCAAGTTATCCAGTCTTTCCACCAGAGCCAGAGTCGGAGAGCAGCCAACCAGCAGCATCCTCCAAACCTAGTCATCAGCGCTCTCAATCCTTTCCTCATCCCCGTTCAACTACAGCAACCTGTAGCAACGCTAGCGCAAACGGGAACACCAATATGGCCTCAACTTCACGAGCAGACGCCTCCGCATCCGACCTTCCACCACTCTCACTCTCCATCCTCGGCGTCGAGCCACTAGACGAGTTTATCAAGGAGATTGCAGACTTCGTACACCACATGATCGTCACCAGACCAGAACATCTCGGAGGATTGGTCGAAGTAGAGGCTAAAGTTGGCGTTTTACGAGAACCGCGGTCGGGTGCTCGAATCCACGTACCTGTCCTAGTGGAAAGTGGTGAGTTTCATCCTTTATCTTGCTAGACGAAAGCTGAAAACAGAAATGTAGTGCTTCAGCCAGACGCCCTAGACGTACGGTTCGAATCCAACATGTCCGTCACACAACACAGGCACTATAACCAACTCTTGAACAACCTAAAGACATCCTCAGATTCACCCTCCCATCCTGCTTCACCCGTCGAATACTCGCGTCTCTACCTGATTGACACCTTCTACGCCGACGCCTCGAATGACATGTCCAACGGTGATAGAAGGCTACGCGGAGACAAGATACGCGTAACGAGAGATGAAAAGACCAACAGTGTTGTGCAGTCGGTGAAGAAGATTTGGCTGGGAGATTTGAACACCTGTGGAGGGTGAGTGAGCGTAATTTTTCTCGTTATGAATCTCAACTGATGAATTTTCAGGTGACGGACTAGGATTTGAAGATGCTGAAAAGGTCAAGTGGGCGATGAATGCCGTTCTACGGGGTGTCAAGGAACCGTGGGCTGCCAGCGTTTATCAGGTTTGCGTCCTTGCACTTGCCTTCGTTCTCTAACTCACATCTTCCAGACGCTGGTCTTGTCCATCCTCCTTCGCCCTCACCCAAACGAAGAAAATGCGCCTCTGCTCTCAGCAACCTCGCCTATTCGTACGACCGTCGAGTCAACTCGACTGGAGCTTTTGCGGTGGATTGGAAAGCGATGGATCGGTATTCGTCAAGAAGGAGGCTTCGACGTGTTGGAAGGGTGGGCTTTAAAAGAAATCAGCGATCGTAAGTCAGCCCATCCCCCATCTTTACTCTCTACTCACATTCTTCCAGACATCGAAGTCCCCCTTGAAGACCTCTTCAACCCGAACCCCAAACCCTCCTCCGCGCCTCGCTCAAACTCACCCAACTTGAATCACAACGCCTCTGCCCGTTCAAAGCACCTCCGACCTGCCTCTCAACATCCTCATACATCCTGCATCGACGCAGATAGCGACGCCGCCTCATCGATGCGCGTCTCCTTGCTCAGTCGTAACACCGGTACACCTTCCCGACCACCCTACACGAACCAGGGAAGGTGGATCATCAGCTTCCTACACCTCGTCGCTTACACCTGCCATGAACCTACGAAGAAAGGGTACAGAGAGTGTGACGAGCTCTGTCCGAAGCAGCATGTCAACGAGGAGTACAGCGACGTACGAAAGTGCCAGCACCGTCGGCGCTTCGAGGCGACACGAACGAACAGCAACCGGTTTATCATCCGCCTCAGTCAGCTCATCCGTCCTCAGTCGATCCGCGGCTTCTTCCTCCGTTACCAGCAGTCAAACAGGAGGCGATGGCGAAGTGGATTCACCAGCCAAGCAGATTGCGGCGAGTACAAGAACACGGATGAAAGAAGCTGAGAAGCGGGAAAGGGAGAGAGGACGTCTAGATTCCACGTTGATACCTCAAAAAAAAGGCAAAAGCGCGTGCCAGCCTCGTGGCGTTGGAAACGGGCGTCAGCCAACTGTTTCTCAGTTCCTCTCTACGTCCATCCTCTGCGCCAGTTTTTTTCGTTCTCGACTCTGGTTGCTCGGTTCGCCGGTACCTGACTCCACACAGGCTCCTTGGACTTTTTGGCGCCGGTGTGTTTGAAAGAGTCAAGCACTGGAAGAGTTGTGCTGGAACTTATCGTACGAGGAGACTGAGGTGTGTACCCTAATGGCGCATGGTAACAACGTGCAAAGGGTTGACTTGTTATGTCATTTTAGACTTTTTTTTCTTCTTCTTATTTCTTACTCCGAAACAGAGCAGATACAAGAGGAACGTCATCGCAGAGCAAGAGTCAAGCAGCTCGCAGATTTACGTCGTTGGTTAGTCCAGTTCCTTTAAGCTCAAGTTCCTCGTTCAACCTCTGTCGTTGTGCTCGTCGTTCTCTTACTGAATGCCTTATCTTTCATCCTGATTCACTAGGTTTTTGCAACCAGATACCAC
This sequence comes from Coprinopsis sp. MPI-PUGE-AT-0042, assembly GCA_020736565.1. Lineage (NCBI taxonomy): Eukaryota > Fungi > Basidiomycota > Agaricomycetes > Agaricales > Psathyrellaceae > Coprinopsis > Coprinopsis sp. MPI-PUGE-AT-0042. The sequence continues at coordinate 12,161 of JAHBOF010000337.1, forward strand.
ATATACCCTCATACCACCTAACGACCACCATTGCTCATCATGTCCCGAGCCGTCGCCGCAACACTGGCAGCAGCCTCCCCACCCTCTCTCCAAGAATCTATCAAGAATTCGACAACCCAATGGCAAGCTGACCTCCAATCTCTGTTCAAAGACGCCAAAGAACGGTTTCCGGATGTCGTCTGGGAACTCTCAAACGAGGAGGAAGGGATGATGGTGGACGATGACGACACGAGAGGGTTCATGGGCATAGGAGCTGGAGGAGGAGGATTCGACGTCAGCCATGTGAATGGGTACGGGTCGAGTCATGGACATAGAGAGGATGAAGATAGGAGGAAAACGATCATGGCCAATCGAAAGGCTGACGAAGTTTGGGGTCACAAAGGTGCGTTTATTCTCAAGTTTTCTCGCCTATTGGAACTAAATATTCCTCAGCTATTGTCTACGCACGAGCACCACCATCCTTCCAATCCCGTTACTTTCGAGTAAACGGCATAAGTGCATCGCCTTCCCCACTCCCCTATTCCTCAGAAGACTTTCACGGGACCTCTGAAGACCACGGCGACGACGACCCTCGGTATCGAGCAGAATCATCCCTCTCCCTCGGCACAAGCCTACACCACGAAGTTGGATCGATACGCACACCTTCACCCTCCCCGTACCGTACCGCAACCCCAAACTCCATGCACCCATCAAATCAGCAACAATCCCTATCCTTGCTGCTACGTATATCAACCTCGATCAATTCGGCACTCTTCTCAAACGAGCTAGAGTATCTTTACACCGGTCAAGGTTTCGGCGAAGCTTTCGAATTTCTCTTTGACTCGAGCGAACACGCAGGATTCATGATGGATGGCACACGCGAAGGCTCTCGCGAATCCGCCAGCGAACTAGGCATCGACGCAGAAGAACTTCGAATCGACAAACTCCGCAAAGACCTCGTCTTCATGTTGCGAAGCCGTCTCTACTCGGACGTCCACATCGCGCTCACGGGCAACTTTTCTTCTTCCTCTGGAACACACGAAAACACCACCGCCATCTTTTCCTCTCACCGATTCATGCTCGCATCTCGTTCACCCTACTTTCACGACGCCCTTCTCGGCTCATTCTCCAAAGCCCTGACTCAGGGCACCAACGGCGAACCACCCACCCTCACACTCCCCTCTCCACCCTTCACACCCGCCTCGCTGCACTTTACCCTTGGCTTCATCTACACCGGCACCCTCATCTTTTCACACCGCACATTCGACCTCTCAACCGCATTCGCCATCCTCCGCTCATCAGCGTACCTCTCCCTCCAATCCCTCACAAACGAAATCCAAGCCCGAATCGCCCACGAAATGCTCCACGGGCTCTTTCACGCCTTTCTCCCCTTTGCCGAATACGAAAAACTCACTCAAGGTCGATGGGGCGTTGGAGGATGTCGATGTCGACAATGTGCACGTCGTGTTCCTCGCGTGCTCGAATTCTCTCTGCAAGAAGACGTCAAGAACGTCCACCTTGAACGAGGAAGTCGACGAGCACTCGTAGGTCTCTTCGGAGAAGGCTGGTGTACGAGTGAATTTGCGAGTCTGAATCCTAAACTCCGGGATAGTCTTTTAAAAGGGTTGAGTAAACGGACAACACCAGTGAACGTCTGGGCGCTCCTCTGGGCTGCAGAACATGCATTGGCCAAATTGGGACTGGTCATTGAACCATGGGGCGATACCGTTCGCGAAAACATCTTTTCGGCGCGTAAAGGGATCGACGAGTTGCTCTGCAAAGAGAGCGAAGAGTGTTTTGCGAGGGACGAGTGGATGGAAATTATGGAGAGTGAGTTGTTGATCGAAGTCTTTTCCCATTATGAACCTCAACTGATGGATTTCAGGTGATGGACTGGGATTTGAAGATGGGGAAAAGGTCGAGTGGGCGATGAATGCGGTTCTACGAGGTGTCAAGGAGCCTTGGGCTGCGAGCGTTTATCAGGTTCGTGTCCTTGAATGTTCCTTTCGTTCTCTTGAACTAACATCTTTTTTACAGACGTTGGTTTCCTCTATTCTACTTCGTCCTCATCCAAACGAGGAGAACGCACCTCTCCTCTCTGCCACGTCGCCCATCCGTACGACCGTGGAATCGACTCGACTCGAACTCTTAAGATGGATTGGCAAGCGATGGATTGGAATTCGTCAAGAAGGGGGATTCGACGCTTTGGAAGGGTGGGCTCTGAAAGAAATCAGCGACCGTAAGTCAACTACCCCCCATCTTTACTCTCTACTCACACCCTTCCAGACATCGAAGTCCCCCTCGAAGACCTCTTCAACCCAAACCCCAAACCCTCCTCCTCCGCACCCCGCTCAAACTCACCCAACCTACACCACAACGCCTCTGCCCGTTCAAAGCACCTCCGTCCCGTCTCTCAACATCCTCACACATCCCGTATCGACGCAGATAGCGACGCAGCGTCCTCCATGCGTGTCTCGCTCCTTACTCGGAACACCGGTACACCTTCCTCCAACCGTCCTACGCGAACCAGGGAAGGTGGATCATCAGCTTCCTACACCTCGTCGCTTACACCTTCGATGAACCCACGAAGGAAGGGTACCGAGAGTGTAACGAGCTCCGTCAGGAGCAGCGTGTCAACGAGGAGTACAGCGACGTACGAGAGTGCAAGCACCGTTGGCGCTTCTCGACGACGCGAACGAACCACGACGGGTTTATCTTCTGCATCCGTCAGCTCCTCCGTCCTCAGTCGATCCGTGGCTTCTTCATCCGTTACCAGCAGTCAGACAGGAGGTGATGACGAAGTGGATTCACCTGCCAAGCAGATCGCGGCGAGTACGAGAACACGGATGAAGGAGGCCGAGAAGCGGGAGAGGGAGCGAGAACGACCTGATTCCAAGTTGACACCTCAAGATGCTGACTTAGCTCGTGCAGCCGCAGAATACGACGACGACCTTCCGGCTCACGACGAAGAGGATGACGGTTCAGATAAAGCGGACGATGGAAAGGATGACGATGATGAAGACGCAGCTTCCGACTCGACGGCGGGTACGACTGCGAGAGGCGGACAAGCCAAAGGTGGAAAAGGCAAAGAAGTCGCAGGAAGACGATCCCCAGCCGTCTCCAGACGAACCACCCTCTCCAACGCCAGTCTCTCAGCGCCAGGCAAGAAGACACTCGTCGCTCGAGCGTCCCTGGCCAGCGTCACTTCTCGAGGAACGACGAGCACTACCAATCGACCCCGTTCCTCCGCCTCTTCCATTCGTAGTGTCCAGACCAACTCGGGTGCCAGAAAGGCGAGTGGTGGCTCAGCCGTCTCGAGTTCGATCAACAAATCCCCCGTTCATACGCGTCCGAACTCGAGAGGGAGTGTTCGAACGAATGCGACAACGGCGACGTCTCAATCGCGCACTACGGCTTCTTCTCGAACGACCTTGTCGGGCGTGTCAACAACGTCCAGGAGCACGCTCTCTTCTCGTCCCAATTCCAGACTGTCAACGGCATCCACCAACACCACTGGAGCAGGACGTCCAATGTCAGCTGTCAGCACCAACTCGAGCGTGACAGAATCAACTGATATGGCGTTCCGAACCGCCAGCACAGGAGGTTCACTCGGTACACCAACCACGCCCATCGTTGCTAGTGGCCTCTCGCCGGGCGGTCTCCCTCGATCACGCAAGACGAGCAGAGCAAGCACAGTCTCAGCCGCAAGCACTAGTACGACCAAATCCGTCGCCATTCCCGCACGAGGACGCGAGACCTCTGCTCCTACCGGTGGAGCTGTCGTCAGCGATGCTGCTCCTCCGTGGGTGCGCAAAGTTTCTGCGCTGAGCATCTCCTCTGCGGCTAGCAACGCTCAAAGTCCTGTTGGGCGGAGAGAAAAGGCTCCTCCAGTCCCTCCTCTCGATCTTACAAAGCTCGCACCTGGTGGACCTGCCAAAGAATGCCCGTCTCGCCTGTTTCGCCGACTGTTTCCCCGTCAAATCCCAAGCCCAGCACAACGACGTTGCGTTCCAAAGCGTCGATGGCGAGTCTAGCTGGGAAGAAGAGTACAGTGGGTGGGGCAACACAAGCCAAGAAGACCACATCAATTCCAGCTGCTCCGCTTCCCAAACTAACTGTGCCCGAGACGAAGAAACCAGCTTCGATGCCAAGCTCAACTGCATCCTCTCCTGCTCGTACAGCCAACGAAGACCTTCCTTCGTCACCGACGGTCCCCCTCGTGTCACTCGCATCGACTGCAACCACCTTGACCACCTCGACCACCTCGACATCCAAGACGGAGGCAGAGCATAAGACGATGGGCTCAGCATCAGCATCGAGTGTGGCCACCATGCGCAAGCGAGGATCCGTCGACACGATCACAAGTCGCAAGGCCTCCAAATCAAACGAATCCCAACATTCCACCGTCCGGGAACGGGTCGCCTCACCTCCTCTCCCCGCTCTCCCCCTCTTCGAAGAGCCTCCTCCTGCCGACTACACACCGGCCGACGCCATGCTCGACATTGGCACCCCCTGCACCATCTCGTGCAAACGCAAACGATTCAAAGCCTTGCTCGATACATTGGCGAGGTGCATGGCGAACTCTGACCATGGGTCGGCGTCGAAGTGCCTATTCCAGCTGTAGCAGCCGCGTTGGTTAAAATGGAACGCTACGTGGGCCAGATATTCTTGGAACTCACCAGAGTATGCAACGAGTGCTGTTGCCCTTCCAAAGGCTCAAGACGTTGCTGCCAAGATCATTGCCAACCTCCCCCCCAAAAAACCCACCCAGATTACGCTCGACAGGAGGTTCAGGATTCGGAGGGTCCGCATTCATCACCTCGACCAGCAACGGGATGAACACGCCCATGCTCGCTGGTGAAGAAGGCGACGATCGACAATGGGGCGACGGATAGTGGTGCGGAGTCCGCTATTTCGAAATCTCCAACCATGGAAGCAACAGATGGGGATCAGACGACCGAGCTGCTCGTCGTCGAATCGACGGAGGGAGTGTAGGAGGTGCTGTCTGGGGCCACACAGGCCGTTTTTGGGACGACTCATATCTCGATAGGGAGTAAAGCGACATAAAAAACCGCGTAATTCTGCTGCAGCTTCTCGAGTCGAGGCAGCAGTAAAGCTAGTGGCTAGCAACTATTTCGTACTGTTTGATGCTGGTTCCCGTTGTATATTTTAATGCAACAGCCAAAGCCATAAACAACTTGGAATTGTCTCCCCGCACCACCAAATAAGGCATAGGCGAGATCCCGGCTGCTAAGTTTACGATCTTGGGCCCTGGCGCACCGGGTTGGCCAAATTCGGCAGGATCGGGTCCAGATTTGGCCGCACACAATACGCTGACGTATAGGCTAAAGTAGGCACGCTGTGCCAGCGCGCCCTCCCTCCAGTCTCTTTCGGTAGCCACGAAACGCCGCTTCTTTGAGCACAGTGCTATCATTTCGAAGGCTTAGAGTGCGGGTACCCCTCGCATTGGGCCTCGGTGTAGCCACTGAGCTCTTCGAAGTGTTTGATCGAAAAAGCGCCGCCTGTCCTTGTCCTCCTGTCCTTCTGCCTCGTGCTTGTTACGCGGAGCCGCCAAACGCGCCTCGTGCTTCTTTGCCAGTCTGCTTGCCAACGCGAGGCAGGCCTTGTGCAATCCACGCGGTAAGTCGATCGGCAGTCTCTCAGGCTCGGATGCTATGAGCTTCTCTCCCCTCTGCCTCCACCACGCTCTTCTATTCCGTCCCCGTCGACTTACCTCCGTGCAGGCTTTGTGCGTGAGCACTCCGTCTCGCAGTTTCGTTCTTGGTACTGCTGCTCCCGACACCCTGTCGGCCACTTCAGGCACTGCAAACCTTGGCTTTGCACGCCAGAGACGAGTGCTCGCTGCTGTTCTATCGCATGGTGAGCAGGGCGAGTTTCCATGCGCCGTCCGTCCACCCACTGATTTCCAACCAGGAGATCCAGGTGCTGCAGTCTGGGTATGCGGTTCGGGAGTTAGTCGCTGACTACGAAGCCGAGCTTCGCAGCGAGCTTCATGAGGAGACACCTGCTTCTGAGGTGTTTCTCGGAGACCTGTGCGGCGACATCCAGGACACCCTCGAGGCCCCAGAAGATGTCTCTTGCAGCCCTCTCGAGGTCTCAGAAGATGTCTCTTGCGGCCCTCTCGAGGACTCGACAGGCAAGGCAAAAAAGAAGAGACCAAAGTGACCAAAGTCATCGCTCGGGAAGAAGGCAGGCGGAGCCAAACAGGTGCTGGGGTCGGTTCGGGTGCTTGAGACGCCCAGTATCAAGTGGATGTATGTTGGTCTCCTCCAGTGTCTCGGCTGGCCATCTCTAATCTTTTGGCAGGCGCACGAATGCTTCGAAGGCTCAGCAGGCTCCGCTGCTTTCAAGCGACGCTTCAAGCTCTCAGCAGACTCCGCTGCTTTCAAGTGACGCTTCAAGCTCTCAGCAGACTCCGCTGCTTTCAAGTGACGCTTCAAGCTCTCAGCCCCTAGCTGTCAGTTTGGCAAGTGCAGACTCAGCAGAGTCGCTACCACCTCGGCCAAGACGTAGGAAGAAGAAGTGCGTTGCTGCTTGAGTTTCTCAGACCTATGGCTGATTTGTTCCTGTAGGGTTGCGAAGAGAGCGAACCTCCTCGCCTTGCGCTTGGGGAACACCCCGCAGCATCAACCAGACCAAAACTCTATGCTGCCCCCATCGTACTCCAGCTTTGCTCCACCCTCGTCACACCCCAACACCACTCTGGCCTCGCCGTCTCCCAGCTCTATCCTGTCGTCGCTACCTTCCAACTTTACTCTGCCGCCGCCATCTCCCAACTCTCCTCTGTCCCTGCCGTCTGCCAACTCTACTCCATCTCCATTGCACTCCAACTCTTCCCCACTCCCTGCGCTCACCCCTCTCCAGCCTACCACAGACTCGAGGCAAAAGAACAGCCATAGGGGAGGAAGGCGAGCGAAAGAGGCCAGCAAGTATACCAAAGATCCTCGTGGCCAGCAGCTGTTTTCCCTTCGGCAGCGCATTCTCCAACACGGGGAGCTCCATCGCTCAGACACATTTAGCATGGTCAGCAACTCATCACACTCGTCGACTGGTTGGTCTGGTCTTCGCCACAACCCTGTATGGTGTGCAGAGGTCAGGAAGGCCATGGCGACCCCTGAGAGTGACATGTGGGAAAGGCACCTGCCGGAGTTCACAAAGCTCCCATTTACCGAGTATGCTGTTTTTTTGGCTCTTCTCCTCCGCGATAAACACTGACCCTAAGTTCTAGGGGCTCTAAGGTTCCTCTTGTCCTGCTGGACTGTGAGGATCGCATAGTGGTGGTGCGAGCTCCGCCCTGCCTGTTCCTCAGCTCCTCAGAGAAGGACGAGCTGGTCGTAGCCTTTCAAAAGCTGCTCAGCTCTACTCTGAATGACCCTCAGGCACAGTTGGACTGTGCAAACAGTGCAAGAGGGGATCACTTTGGTGGGATTATGGGGTACCACCGTTCCTATGGCAAGGTACGCCGCTGCTTAGGCTCATGGTCACAAAGCTTACAGCTCTTCTTGAGGTGCCTTCGATCACTCTGTGGCACAAAGACCACCGTGCCGAGTGTGAGGAATTGTTCAAGCTAAAAGTATTCCAGAACTTTGTGTGAGTACAGCTTTGAACCACACGAAGAAAGCTGACCAGTTTTCTTTTAGAGGATGGATGTCATGGCTTGTCAGGCTATACTTTCCCAAGGTCGCAGAACGGTACAAAGCCTGTATTCAATGGAACAGAGAGAGGCACAAGATTGAAGCCCACTTTGGACTGTTCTTCCAGTTTTGCATTAATGGGTATTTTCCCGGTCAGAAAAGAGTCCACTGCAAACCCCATTCGGATTCGAAAAACATCATTGGTGTTTGTATCGTAATGGCATTTGTTATCCCAGGTGCACTTCCTGCTTTTTCTTCCACTCCTTTGGCGCTAACAGATACTGGGAAGGGCATGATTTTGACCATACCAAATACACCTGGCTGGTGGTGTGGGAGATGGGCGTCATCATCGAGCTCCCCCCATGGGTGCCGCTTCTATACCCTTCCTGCTTGTTCCACCACTTCAATGTGGACATTGATCGTAAGCATAACGACATTCATAATGTGGGCCCTTCTGATGACTTCTGCAGAGATTCGAGTGGTGCAGACCATTGGGCGGGTCAAACCCAGTCGAGAAAACAGCACAGACATTACAAACGGCACAGACCGTTCATCAGGCAGAGGAAGCTTGGTATTTTTCAACCAGGCCTCCATGTTCCAGTCTTCTGAGACAAACTCCGACTCCCTGCAGGAGGCAAGGGGGGAAGGAAAGGCAACCACTCTGGACTACTCAGAGGTGGTGGACCGACTGTACAAGTAGGCCAGCCTCGCCTGCTGGGACCATGCCTGCACTCCCCTCTCTCAATGTACGCTTTGGACCTGGGTCCTGTACATTGCTTCTGCACCCCTCCCAGGATGACGACCCAGTCTGACACCTCATCTGTACCTTTTGCCAGAATTTTGTATGCGACCACCATATAGGGCACCAGTTGTGTTAGAGTACTTTTATTTACCTTGTAGATCCTCTAGACTAGTATAAATGCCTAATTGCTTGCTTCAAAAACTGCTGTGCGACTCCCATTTCCTGTAGGCAGGATACGGACTTTGAATTTCAAGTTGTACCTGGCACGAACGGCCAGATGGTTCCCATGTGCTTCTGCATCTCTACCGCTGCCATCTCGGATGAGAGTCCTGGAACATTGACTACATTACACCGTAGTATCTGGTCTGGCAGCTACAGGAAAGATTTCGGGCAGTTGAAAACCCAGATTCCGGAGCTGCAATGCTCCGAAGAACTGCCAATCTGCGAGGCTAACCCTCGGCACCACCTGGGACGGATTCCCTCCTGCTTGACGGGGTTTACACTGCGATCAGAGCGGCTGCAGCCCTCATGCTTTGGAAATGCCTACTGCGATTCGAGTTACCAGCGCCTCTGCTTCCGAACTTGCGCATACTGGACGTCCCCCGCCTACCACAGCCAAGAAGCAGCATCAACACCTTTTGTAGGCATCCTATAAAATCCCTGCAAGCTAAGACTGACTGAAACGTTAGCTATCCCAGTCCTTCTTTGGTCTGCACACCTGCTCAATGCCAGACCTCAGCTGCGAAGGATGCGGCCGCTCGTTCAGCCAAGCAAATGGATTAACGGGCCACATTAAAAAGTGCAGCAAGGCCAAGGATGCATTAACCCAGGCTCAGGCTAGTCTAGCTGCATCACAGCCAAGGAAAAGAAGATCCAAGAAGGCTTCAAAAATGGCTGAATGGGTGACACACCTGGACGTGGATGACACTGGTGCTGAGGGCTCTCAAACTCTTGTAAGTCATGTTCTATCTAACGCCTTCTTGAAAGCAGTTTACTGACCATGCTGAAGGTCAACAGCCAGACCAGTGGTGGTCTGGCCAACGTTTCAGTTGATCCTCCAAGTCCTGCCAGGGTGAGCACCTTTTGTTTGAGCCCACCAAGCTGTACTTTGACACGCTCGGGTCGCTCTAGCAGCCAACTCCAACTCCACCAGAGTCTCCTAGAGGGCGTGGCTTTCGCATCAAGGCTAGGGCGGCTCTTCTTCTAAAGACTCAGAACTTGGTTGCACAAGGCAATCAGCCGTCCCTTCCACCCCCACCTCTGAATCCAGCAGTTCACTCCACACCCTCCTTACCAACAGAGCCTGCAACGGATAGCGATCCCACTGCCTTTTCCACTGCCAAAAATGCGTTCGGGGTTTACAAGCACTACACATTCTTCGACCCTCACTACATTGATCCTGAGGGGTTTGTCGACGGCACCGACCTTGTTGAAGCCAACCTTGCCACTGTGGACGCGCAACAATCTGAGGGTCTTAACAGGGCCCTTTTAGATGCTCTCCTTCCCAGCGCATGCGCACTGCGACTAGCAGAATGGTATTGGAAGGAGGGCTCTGGAAAGTCGGTGCGGTCATTCCAGGCCTTGGTCGACATCATCGGGAGTGATGACTTTCAAGCCGCCGACATCCGAAACACAAATTGGAGAAAGGTCTACGCCCTTCTAGGCATATCGAATGAAGACGCTGCACAGATTCAGTTAGATGGTGAAGACCTAGGGGTCTGGTTCTCAGACACCTCCTGGAAGTGTCGCAAAGTCTTCATCGATGTCCCTCTAGACTCGGCATCTGCTAGTCCTGGAACCCACCCGTACAGCATCAAGAACTTCTACCATCAACCTTTGGTGGATGTGATCAGGGAGAAGCTGTCCAGCCTGGCGACTCAAGAGCACTTCCACCTGCTCCCCTATGAGCTTCGCTGGCAACCGTCGCCCAATATGCCCGAGGCTAGGCTTCATGGGGAGATGTATTCATCCTCTGCATTTGCAGAAGCGCACCAGAGCCTCCAGGTTTGCTACACTTCACCATTCGTCTCTCCTTGTCTGAAGCTGAATCACTTTTAGGAGTCCCCTCCAGAGCCTGGGTGCACCCGCCCTCGCCATGTCATCGCTGTTATGTTTGGCTCAGACAAGAGCCAGCTTGCACAGTTTGGAACAACTGCTGTATGGCCACTTTACTTCTTCTGCGGGAATGAATCCAAATACGACCGTTGCAAACCTAGCCTCAAGATGGGGGAGCAAGTTGCATATTTTGAAGAGGTGAGCATAGTGCTTGGCGTTTTTCTATAGACGGAGTGCTGACTGGGTTGCTGTAGCTCAAGGACGACTTCAAAGACTGGGTACTTCAGAAGGCTGGTGACGCCTGGCCAAAGTACCGCCTTGCTCCTCTTCTTACACACTGCAAACGTGAGCTATTCCATGCTCAATGGAATGTTCTCTTGGATGCTTCGTTTCGAGAGGCATACCAACATGGAATTGTCATGAAGTGGATGGATGGCCTTGAACGGAGATTTTATCCACGAATTTTCACCTATTCTGCGGACTACCCCGAGAAGTAAGCCATTCTATTGGCATGCTGCTCTATGAGAACCTCTATCTGACTTAATAACCTAGGGTTCTTATTGCAACTTTACGACAAAAGGGCACCTGCCCATGCCCTCGGTGCCTAATCCCTCTCCATAATGCCAGAGATATGGGAAAGGTCAACGACCAGAAGAACAGGGTCAAGCTTGCTCGCTCCGATAACCCTGCCTGGCGATATGATGTGCGCAAAGCTCGAGAAGCCCTCTACCTCGACCACGCAAGCATTGCATCTGCAGATGTCCACAGGACTCTGACCAGCCACTCTCTCGTCCCAACCGAAGTGAGTGACCTACTAGCAACGAACCTATTCTCCCAACTGACGTCCTTTCAGAATGCATTTGCCAAGAATCTTGGCCCCTTTGGATTCGACGTTTTCACTATTTTTGCAACGGACATCCTCCACGAGTTCGAGCTGGGTGTATGGAAGGCTATCTTTCTACACCTAATGCGGCTTCTGCAAGAAATCAAGATGACAAATGCTTTCGATGAGCGGTTCGCTACTTCATATTGACTGCTATGCAGTGGCTGAGTTCATAATCTCTAGGTTTCGCCAAATACCAACATTTGGAACAGATACCATTCGTAAATTCTCCAACAATGTTTCAGAAGCTAAGCAGCTTGCTGCTCGTGATTATGAGGACATCCTCCAGGTGTGTATCCTTCTTCTTGGCAAGCAGCGATGTGAAATCTCAACACCACATAAGTGCTCTTTTGCTGCCTTCGAAGGCTTACTCCCAAGATCTCACAACAAACGGGCGATGAATCTACTCTTTTCCCTCTCCTACTGGCACGGTCTTGCGAAGCTCAGGATGCATTCTGACTACACGCTTGATCTTCTGAAGACATGGACGCACGCACTTGGTGAGGATGTTCGCACCTTCGAAAAGAAGACCTGTCGCAAGTACGGAACAGTGGAGCTGGACAAGGAATATGCCGCCCGCCAGCGAAGGAAGGCCCCGAAAAAAAAGCAAGGAGAAGTGGTAGTGGATGGCGAGGCAATGGAGCCAGTACCAACACCTGCTCAGGCAGGAAGGAGTCAGCCAGCACCTCTCACACTTATAATACCCCCGCTGGCCCAACCTCTACCCAAAGAACGCTCAAGTGGAGCCAAGAGAAAGAAAGCAAGCTCTGTTTCCGACACTTTTCAAAATAAGCGGAAGAAGAAAGGGAAGGAGAAGGAATTGCCAGCAGACGAGAACCCTTCACCTCCAGGTAAGTTGCTTTGATCCTGATCAGCACCGAATACAGTCTCATTTATACTCCCCTAGGCCAACCTGCAGGTACCCTCGCCGCAATGGACAAGGCCGCTACGAAAGGTATGAATGGGAACACCCTGTCTTCAGCAAAGGATCTGAAAATGTGTCTATAGAATCAGGGAAACTCCCGAAATCATTGTCCCTCAGCACATACACCTACCACTCCTTAGGAGATGTCGTCAACAGCATCTTAATGTTCGGAACAACTGACTCTTATTCGACTCAAGTGGTAAGTTGCAAATACATGTGAGAAGTCGTCCCTAATCACCCGTTTAGAGCGAACTATACCACAGATTTCCCAAGTCAAACTACCGCCGTACAAGCAAGAGAGATGTAGCAAAACAGCTTTCCAAAATCCAGATGCGGCAAAAGAGACTCAGCCGGCTTCGAAAGCTGCTTCTTCCAGATGATGATGAAGGTGCTCTTCCATCAGTCCCCACAGGTCGCTACTTTATCGGAAAATCCCAGCACTCTCCTGTCTACCTTGGGCGTTTCATGGAAAGCCATCGTGAAGACCCAGCGGCAAAGGTAAGTCTCGTCTTATCGTGTAGTCTGCAGTGCTAACCTCAAGCCATGGGCCAGAACTTTGTCTCAAAGTTGAAGGGCCATCTACTTCCACGCATCAAGCACCGTTTATCACAGGCACAAGGAGAGGTTTCAAATGAAGAAAATGATCCAGCGGCACCCTTGGAGGCCTCGAACATTGTCTTGCAAGGGCAGCGCATTTTTCGGCATAAACTCTTGTACCTCAACTACACCACATACGACATTCGTCAAGACCACGACATTGTCAACCCAGCCACTGACCGCCGCGACATCATGCTTCTTCGAGCGCAATCCCCAGATGACAAGGAGAAGGACAACCATCACTTCTTGCACGGACGGGTGCTTGGTATCTTCCATGTGAACGCCATGCTTTCTGGACAAGGAGGGAGTATCGACCACTGGGAGCGCTTTGACTTTCTCTGGGTACGATGGTTCCGACCATTGGAGGGAGAGAAAACATGGCTTTCCAAGAGGCTGGACGTCCTTGAGTTTGCTCCCCTCAATGATTCTCAAAGCTTTGGCTTTGTTGACCCTTCTGAAGTTCTTCGAGCTTCTCATATCCTTCCTCGTTTCTCACAGGGACCAGCTAAGCCTAGCAAGAGTGTTTCTCTGTGTGCACAGAGCTCTCGTGATTGGAAGCAGTACCTAGTCAACAGGTAATGTTTATCAAAATGTTCATCTCTTACCCATTGAGCTAATTCTTTGCAGGTTTGTTGATTGAGACATGCTTATGCGCTTCCACTGGGGCTTGGGTGTTGGACACCTTTACTCCCATGAAAATGGCACTACCACTACCAGCAACCACGGTGCCGTGGTCGACAGTACTTCCCTGCCTGGCTCACAGGCTGGCCCAAGCCGCAGTGGCAATGACCACAGCTCAGCCGCTAGCGAAGGTGGGGACAGCGAAGGTGCTCGACCCTCTACTGAGCAAGGATTCGACTTCCAGCGAACCAACAGTGAACAAGTCAGCATCTATATCGAACAGGATGATCCGAATGTTATTCTAGAAGCAGAGGAGGAGTTATTGGATGACGAGCATCAAGCCAACAGTCATGAAAACCTCCCGCAGTTTCTTGACGATGAAGATTTTGTGGAAGAAGAGCTGGATGAATTGCATCAGCGTGCTGTATTCGGGTGAGGAACGGTGGGTAGAAGCCAGGAGATTCTTCGGTCTTGAACGAACCCTCACCCAGCAAATTGATTTCGATCGGAAATTATGGATGGCTTTCTTCGGACATTTGTGTATCTTCTCATCCTTCTTTCACTCTTATAGACTCTTCTCTGTCTGTTTCCATTCTATCAGACATTATTCACAAGATGGAATTGCCTTGTTATCCTACCCTCAGGTCTATGGCAGTCAGGACGCAACCACTTGCCTCCACCACCTCGTCCAGCAGCTCAAGCTCTTCCCATGAGGACAGCACCTGCCACACCATCGCCACCTGGCTCTACGCATATCCAATGTGCGACGGTGAGCCGTTGCATTGCCCCCGAGGAACGGGACACTCACTTTTGCAACCTTGTTGCCTGTCGTGGTTGTACAGAGCGTCGGCTCTCTATTCTACTCACCCACCCAGCCCTTCCAGCTCCCATTTTTCTAACCTCAGCAAGGTCAGCTGCACAAGGTGTCATTAGCGAAAGGTTGCAGCGCCATGGCACTGCTGCTCCTCAACAACAACTTGTCGAACACCAGCACTGGCTGCGCTGTAGGGAATATAATGATTTGAGCACCTTGCATCCTGAACACGAGCACCGGCTGCTCCGTAGGGAATATGGTCTGAGGACCTGGTATCCCACTCACAGTGTGTAAGACGTTGCTTCCATTGTCTGAATGGGGTTTTCTGCTGTGCTAACACTTTCGCAGTGTTCGGCTGAGGCTTCGACTTTGTTTTGCCGCTGGTGATGCTCCCGAACAAGGCGAAATAAGGCACCTCATTTCCGGCGACCTGGCTTGCACCTTGCGCCACTAAAGGACCGGCATTCATTTGTGTTACAGATTGTGTCGTACAGTATGTCAGAACCGACGCCGATCTCGATCGTGTAGACGGAATCGTTTGGCACTGGCATGTTCAATGGAAGACAGGTTTAATCAAGTGTAATACCGCCACGCAAAAGGTCCCGGTTGAGCGACCTATAAGTTAGCTATGGGATTTATGTACCTTCCCGCACCCCTTCGTTCTCAAGGATGCCCTCTCGACCACGATCCCGACCCCCTTCGTCTGATTCGGACTCAGATGCTACCCATTCTTCATCTCGTTCCTCTTCTCCAAGCCCTCGCTATGGTACTGAAGACACCATCCACAGTTCGCGGAAACGGAAACGTCCCCATGGCCTGCAGTCCGCACCCAGAAAAAAACCGTATGTGTGCTCACTATGCGGTGCTCCTCTCCTCTGAAACTGAACTGTCCGAGTAGGGCAAAGGCTAGTGCCTTTCGTCGCCATGGCAGACATTTTGGTAGAACTGTATTCGCTTTCACCAACCTTCAGCCTCTCATTGTGAGTGGAATGTCTATGGATGCTGGGACTCACAAACGCCCTGACAGTGCTCGGTGAGCTACTACTGCCATCATCCCTTCCCGGCTGTCATTAAAGCATTTACCAGAGCACGTAAAGAATATAGGGTCTATCGGCAATTGCTGAACATCGTTCCGGGTCTTGAAGAGCTCTTGAAGACTGCTGGGACAGACATTGAGCTGATTTGCACTGAGGTACATGCTCCAAATTTGATGCAAACGGCATGGATCGAACCTCACTGGGCTATTTCCAGATCCAAGCAGGGGTGAATAGTGCTCGTTCTGACGATACAAAAGGCCTCAAACCCGTCATCATCGACTGGATCACTGAAGGCAAGTTGGTGAATCCTCCTTTACGGCGCAACGCCAAGGCTGGTCGAGGGTTTGAGCACGACATTACTGGCAGACTGCTGTGTCCTGTAGGTGTAGACTGGGACGACACAGCGTGAGCATTCTGACTCTACTTTCTTATTTCCCGGCTCACCATTACTTTCAGTCAGCGGGAGCGCCTACGGAACCACGAAATGGTGGTCTCAGGCACGCAGTGGCCTCACTGCATGTATGAGAACGAAACCTGCGACCCCAGCAACCCTTGGAAGGGTCTTCTGAGAAATCAGCTTCTAATCAAGGTTCGGGTTCTCTTGGTTTCTGGTCTTTTGCTCTATTCTAATCTTGTCGTAGGCTTTTAAACATATCTTTTTGTCACCGAGCTCTGTTGATGGAGACAGAACTGCGACCCGAGCTGGAAACGCTCGTCTCCATAACATGAACTCTGTCACGAAAGCTTCTATTGCGTATGTGGCAACGCAGGTAACAATTTGGCGCTACAGTGTGCTTGATTTTGGACCTGATGAATTGCGATTTTCCAAGGTTCGATTTGCGCTATCGTCAACGCAGACCTTTTCACGTGCGGATGAAGAGATGGACTCAGAAACCTTTTATAACTCAATTATAGAATTCCTTGAAGACCCGGAGGAGCAGAAGGAGGCCGATAGTCTTGTAGAGTGGTGGAACAAGTATGGTCAGAGCTTTTACCTATGTGATCCGCCGTGCTGACCATCTGGCTAGAACCGTTTTCCCCGCGTTCACCAAGGATGTCCAACGGGTCGTACCCGAGAAATCCGCGCTCGCGTTACTTCGGCAGCGAAGGGAGCAAATGAAGAAGGACGCCGAGCAAGCAGCTAATCTGGCTCGGGTGCAGGCAGCACCGGCGTAGGTGTTCAGCCGTGTGCCTGATCGATCTTCTAGTTCAACCGATCTCGGTTCATTTAGTGTAGACATCCGATATGCTCGTACCGTACAATCTAATAATAGGCTGATGGACCCCAACTAAGACTGAATGCACCTTATTCCAAGAGAACTGCCGTCACCAACGGTGTCATCCTGCTGCATTTGTATCCTACGACTGCACACTGGTCAGCCTAGGAGCTACGCCCAACACTGATCTGCACTGTCTCAATGGCGGAGTTGACCCTCAAAAACAGAGCGACTCACCTGCACAACGAGAGAGTTATGATGCACATGAGAAGGGTTCCCGGGATGGCGGCGAGGTGACACCTTATCGACCGGACGATGGGTCTGCACAATGAGAGACTTATGATACTAATGAGACAGGTTACCGGAGTGGCTGGGGAGTGATCTCAGTCAGCAGAACGACGGTGCCGCACAATGTTGGACTTGCGGCATGAATGGGAAAGCCTGTTCGAGACGATTGCAATAGCCAATGCTCGTCTTACGGAGAGGTTCTCTCACGCATGACGAAGTGGTTGTTATGGCCAATGACCTCAGAAGCTATCTGCAGCAGCAAGATTGTAGTGTTGACAATGTACCCCGTAAGCTATGAGCCTACGACGTACGTTATTGGTGGTGAAGACAGGCCATCCTTGTCGGGGTTTCGGAGGTGCGAAAACCCACCGCGCGCCATAATGCAAGATATGTACAGCGACATTTGATGACGGGTACCTTTACGACATACTTGATCATTGTACACAGCCTGCGATCTTTGGTCACCATTGACATGAGGATAGGCATGGCCAAGCCCTGCTCAACTCACAATTGATTGTATTGATGGCGTACAGTGGCTGGGTGGTGCACCTTGGCCACAGCTACCTAGCGTTATTTTAACTTCCCAAGGCTATTATCATAATGCCGTATATGGTAGCTCCTGCGATAGTTGATATTTAGTTATAAAATCATCCCAAATCACACCACGACGATACCAGACCCCTGATG
>JAHBOF010000338.1:0-29327 GCA_020736565.1 Coprinopsis sp. MPI-PUGE-AT-0042
CACTGAACTACAATCACATAACCAATCAGTGCCTTGTTCTATTAATAGATAGTGTACCTGATCTACATTAATGTGTCAATCAATGATGGCATTGATGGTACCTGATTTGCATTGGGTAATATCAAATTAGACTAGATCAGTCTATTTTTATACATGACATAATATCAAATGTGACTCATATGAACTTCCTTATTGGGAACTTAGTCAGCAGTGTTCCTTTCTCCTGGATACTAAGGAAACTTGATCCCATCAAAGACCCCAGACACCAAGGAGTGTTCCTTTTCTCCTCTCTGTTCCTGTCCCAGTGTCCAGAGAAAAGGAAACCATAAAGGAACAATCCTTGATCAATAGGTCAGTGACCAGAGAAAACATGGTCAATGGAAAGGAGCAGGAGAAGGAAAGGAAACCCAGGATTGTTCCACAGATACTCAGCTGATGACCCTGGGAATTCAAAGTCAACCATCCTCTGAGGATGGTATACTTGGGTGACTGAAGTGCCTCAGTACACAACTCTTATGTGCAACAGCCTATAGACCAGTATTTGAAGTGAAAATTTTGAGCAAAGACCCCAGACACCCTTCAATCAAAGGAGACTGATGGGTCTGATGGGTCATTTCCTTTTATGTTTCCATGACCAAACGGTGTGTGACCAGGTGACCTCTGGGCCATCTCTGGGCAGGGGAAGGAGAAGGAGAACGAAAGGAAACCCAGGATTGTTCCAACGGATACTTGGCCGAGGGTCCCGGGCAATTCAAAATTAACCATCCTTCGAGGATGTATCCTTGGGTGACTGAAGTGCATCAGAAGGTGAAATGCGGCCCCAGGGTCCCAGTCGACATCATCGTGATGAAGAGGGTTGATATCATCTGAAATATCGATCGAGCGACGATAATGTGATCCCCTGCAATGCTCACCATCCAAGTCAGAGAGAAGGACACCCTCACTAGCTTTCCATCGAGTAGGGCATTTCTTTCGCGGCTCCGAGAGGTTTGAGAAGCTGACGATCCAAGAGTTGACATGGCGGATTCATGTTGGAATGCCACCAGAGTAGAGCCATTTGAGTCGCAGAGACCAGCGACTCGAGCGTGGACGTGTAGATGACGATTGTGAGAGGTCTTCGCTAAGATGTCAGGAATTGATGTCAGAAGTGCTGCAGGGTGGGAGTCCGAACCGGTTTCCCACGAAGAATTATGTCCAGTGCTTCTCGAAGACACGCCACGCTTCTAAGCAATCAGTATGTGTACTCGTGTTGTTGGCTCTTGGAAGGCGAAAATGGCGATAGTGATTGTAGGAGAAGTGTGTAACAAGAACATCAATATAAAACTCGAGCGAAGCAACCAACTATCAACGTTGATATGAAATATTGCGAGATCTCCCTCAAGGAGGCTTACACAACGATGCGAACGATAACATCCTCTTAGCGCGAGTGGTTCTGGCTGTGGAGGTGAGGAACATCGCATCCGGCTGGATGACACAGATCTTGTTTCGGCGATCAACAGCTTGATAACTAAAATCTGAAGCGTCGATAGCCTCGTCCTGCTGGACGTTGTCGATCAGCCTTTGGGTGTTTTGCGAACTGGAGTAAGCCACAAGTCGCCGATGGCGCCTTCTTCGAGTGGGCAGTGGTATAGTGAGAAGTACTTGAAGAGCTTGTGAGATAGCCAATGCATCTCTAGACGGGGACGTAGCGGTAGCTGTTGAGAAGAAAAGCGCGGCGGAATTGAATTTTGTCACAATGACATCAGCACTATCCGTGTTTGTCAGGACGTTCTCAGCGTTAATCGACACTCGTCCTTCGTGATAACACGCATAGAGGGTAGCAGATAACTATGCCGCAAATGAGGTTGATCAGCACAGAGATCGAGACAGAGCGACTTACAAGGGCGATTGGAGTTTGAGGACTTCCAAAATCAACGGGGTGACAAGCAGTTCAGGAGCACCGCGAAGGCCTTGATCAGTGGCGGCATCCGAATATGTGCCTCAAGAACCAAAGTGTTGGGTGCTTCTTGAGATCTCGTCGATGAAAGTACGGATGATAAGATCAGTCCACCGTTGCGAAAGTGCATCATCCCTTCATGACAAGAAAATGGAAGGCGTCGTTGATGAGAGATGGCCGCCGCGACGATCTCAGCCTCTTCTGCTATATATGTTGAAGGAGGATAGAGAGAGGTGTCAGTTTGTCAGGTCAAATCATCACGTTGATAATGACGCACATGAGACGCATACTCCGTGTTCGTTGAGAAGTCGGTGTCATCTGCCTTGGTCCCTTTTAGAAAAAAATGAAGGTAGGCGCCCGTCAAGGCGTACCACAGGAGGGCTTGCCTGAGCCGGTTGGGTGAGGCCCAGGGCCCGTCACGAACGAAGCCCGCCAGGTCAGGAAACAGTGCGGGGTTGGTGAGAATAACTTGGATGATGTATGCAACGGTGGTGAGCATTACGTCTCGCACGACAGTGACCCATAGCTAAACCTCGGCTGAGCCCCCGTTCGCGATAAAAGAACCCAGAAACTCACATGGTCAACCATGGGCAGAATTAGTTCGTTCCTTATTTGATTCTGGGTTTCTAGATCAAAATCTGACCAGTATTTCGTCAGCCAACTTCGTTGAGTGAGCGACTCAAAGAAGTGCTCACAAGGTTCCCATTGCCTCCTGGGATCCACGTCGTTGAGAGTGAGTGACTTCCCCCAGCGTAGCAATATCGATGCAGTTCTACAATCACGTGGGGCTCATTCAGGGCCATGAGGACATAGTCCCGAACGTTGGGAATCGAGGAGACTCTCCCGTGTAGGATACCAACAAACAGCAATGGCAGAATACGGTGTCGAAGCTGTTCGACATCAGCTTCACTCCTTTCAAAGACAACGAAGAAAGATTCACCCAATCGCCATGGGTATCCATGGTTGGAATCCTGCTCGTGTTAGCAAGCACTCCCGCATGTGTTTGATGGCCTTGGGGGAGGTCGTTCGAATAGACGTGTACTTGTTCAGGATTTCCGCTGGCACCTGCGATAGGAATTTGAGGCTGAGAATGAGTATGACCCGCGTTGGATGGGCCGCTGTGCTGGGCGACATTAGAAGGGCCAGCCTGGGGTGCATTCGAGGCTCCTCGACTTGAAACGTGACATTGCAAAGCAAGCCGGCATGGATGGCGGCTTTGGCAGCTTCCCCGTTGGGATCTGAGAGGTCGTAGCCCTTGGTGAGGGGGCTGGTGGGCTTCTTTCCAGAGCACGTAAGAGTAGTGATGAGAAATGACGATGATAACGCCTTACCGTCGCGAGACCGTGGTAGTTATCGCACTTTGTGGTGAAACCAGGAGGAGAACTGGGTTCGCCTTGTACGACCTCGACCGGCCAACAAGGTGGAGGGAGAGCAGGAGGAGGACCATCGGCCGTGCCCGTCTCTGTGGCCACAGCAGCTGCCTGAGATGGTGCAGTAGCCATCGCTTCGCTGTCAGCTTTGAGGCGAGAGGAGAATGAGTTATCGAGGAGGAGATGCACAGAGGTTAAAAAGGCACTGGCCAGCCCATGGTCGTGTTGGTCTTGAGGCTTTGGCTCCAACAGGACCAACACCGTTATCGGACTGTGCGCACCTGCAAGACGTACATCTTCGTATAGAGGGTCGCTTGTCGATCGAAGTTTAAACTGTGGCCGTTAGATCTACCCACGCCGAACAGTAGAGAACCAATACCATGATTGGCCTTCTGCACCCGCAAGACGTACATGCCCGTGTGAAGATTCGCTTGTCGATCGAAGTTAAGCTGCAGCCATTAGATCTACCCACGCTGAACAGTAGAGAACCAAAGCCTGACCTGAAATGTGAACGTGCCCGTGTGAAGGATAGGGTTCAGATGAGCTGAAGGCTGTGGTTCTCGAATATACCCACGCCGAACAGTAGAGAACCAGTACCGTGATTGGCCCCGGATACTGGAAGAGGGAGATGCTCTCCATATGAAGGGTAGGGTATTGATTCAGATGACCTGAAGACTGGTTGTCCGATGTACCAACCTCGAGTAGTTCTCGCGTTTCATTCCCTGGCTCATTCCAAAGCATCACGAGGGATGTCACGGTGGCCACGAGAATCGCAATAGTTGGCCTGAAAGCCGGCTGTCACATTCCTTCACCCCGATTTGCGCATAGTCCTACCTGATAACTGAGCAACAAGTTCGTCGGTACTGCTAGATTGGGGAGGGAGGTTGCCTGATGCCCAGAGAAGCCTGATGTCCATGAGTGGAGGTGCTGAGCATGTACTGGAAACTGGTGAGAGAGATGCGTATACATCGTTCAAGTTCATAGTCCGACTGGCTTCTTCGACCGTGGGGCTAGCTGAGCATCAAATTTTGACCGTGGGATTCTTGCCTCAATAGACTGACTGACTCGTTTCTTTCCCCTTCCGACCACGAAGCTGTCATACATAGATAGAGGTGTTCGAATTCTACGCAGTTCACTCGTCTGTTCTTTCGCCGTTTTTTTGTGTGTGTTTGTGCGTGCGTGATTCAGCGGTACGCTTCTCGCTTCTATTTATTTATGCTTAAAATCACCAATTTGAAGGATACCGATTCATAAAGCACCACTCGTCCGTCCTGCAAACACCGCATGTCGTCCTGGCCAAATAACATGGATGCGGGCGTAGCTGCACGAAGACTGGAAAGCGCCAACCACCCCTTTTCGAGGGAGCAAAGTATTCAGAGCCCCCCACCAGTGGTGATGCTCTCTCTCCGACCTATCGACCACTGGAGGGCAGCAAGTCCAACTCACAATAACAGCACCCATCGTCAAAGGACAATGCCCTCCCCAAGCAGTCAACGGGAGGCATATGGCTCGCGGGAACGGCATGAATCTTCAGTGAGAATCTTGCCAATGGCTATTCCAACCTAGCACTCACTGTTCGATGTTCGATTTACGATACCTTCAGAATCAGGTTGCCTTGGACTCAAGCTCCCATCGCTGCCAGGCAGCCGGCCTTGCTAGTGCGGTTGCAGACCACGTCGTGGAGGAAGAAGAAACAGCATACCAATTAGGCAGTCTGGTATTGCAAGCCATAGACCTCATTCATCACCTCGCCTCGGTGGAGGCCGGCCGAAACGAGGTACAACGAGCTCTCAATCAGGTTCTCAACCATGCCTACGACCAGGGCATTAGGATGGAGTTCCCGCCACTTGAGAGTGAGCTTGATAATAGAAGGTCTAGACTCAGGTCTCTACCCCCAACATCGGCTGAACACCAACGTGGAAGAGAGCCACCACAACCCAACCCATACATGTGTTTCCGAACCGAACGCCTCGGTTATACCTTTAGTACCAACCCTGGCATCTTGTCCGGGCTCGTCGACAACATCTGGACACAACGCGCCTCCAGCTGTCCGCCAGCTAGATGAGCACAGTGCTGGACAGCAGCAGGAGGAAGAGGGAATATCGAATACTATTTACCAATGTTGTTCATCTCATGTAATTCAATATCATGTGCTATTATGTTCGCAACAGACGGATTCAGCAGAAGCACTATATTCGAGCCTGAGGGCCAGTCAACAGAGACAATAATAGGTAACCTGTATCATAAGAGTCGAGAAGTAAAGGAATCACCACTGAGCACAATCACAACGATGCCTGCTGACGTCTTCAGGATGGAAGACGAGTTTATCACACAGGTTGCAGCGGCCAGTGACGGATAGAAGCTGACCCTTGAGGAGCCCTGGGCTTCCTTCCTGGGTGAAGTAGTCAACGATGTCGAGGTCGGCGTGCACTTCCGCTGCAGAACCAGTAGGTGGACATTTATGCGTGTGGGTATTGTCAGCGAAGACCAATCGATCGCAGCGTAGGCACAAGCGGAGCATGCGAACGAAAGCCGCTGTGTTGACACCCACGGGGAACCGGGAGCCATACTCGATGAGGGCGGATATGTTGGAAGGGGGAAGGGCAGCGGGATCGAAAGTCCGGATTATATTGTCACGGAAGAAGGTTTTATTGATCGCCATGACTGAGAGCGACAACGTTAGAGATACATATGCAGCTGGTAGATATTAATTGCGCACCTTTGCCCTCAACGACCTCATCCTCTGAAGTGTTCACGATGTGATGGTGGCGATCATCCGAAGAGGCTGCCTGCCAGACATTCCAATCGTCAGTCTGGCCAACACCGTCAAATATCTCAAATGAGTGAACGGATCCACGAGGAGATGCATGGTCTACTGGTCCCGCCAGGGAACCAGGGCAAGACTGTCCCCATCCAGGCGGTGCAAATTCTTGGAATCCGCTGATGCCTTCGATATCATCTATTCATTCAATCATTTACCGATACCGGAAAACGTTGTGAAGGGCACTCACTGGCAACACTTCCAGGGTTGATGAAGTTGGGCGAAGGTGTGCTATTACCCTTGTCCGAAATATAATCCTGGTCTACTTCTGCCACGGATGAGATATATAGACTGTCCATGATAAATAAACCATACCGTTGCTAGCTGCCCTGGAGAAAAGACTACCAATTGGAGTCATATCCTCGACCTTGACCTTTGTAGGTGAGCTGCTTGGCAGGTGGTTGACCGCGAAACCTTTAGCGGTTGTGAGTAGTCAGTCATCCTGGAAGGCTGCAATGAAGGAGCTGAACGAACCGCTGGTGTTAGGGGTGAATAGTGGGGATGCACCCAAAGCCTCGATGGTCGGCGTTTTTGGCCCGCATCTTTTCTCCGAGGGGGGAGGGAAACCAAAATGGGTTGGAAGGTGACTCCAAGAACCTCTTGGGCCGATGATAGGGACGTTTGGTACGTCTCTTCGGTGTCTGGTTACTGGTGGTAGGGGAATGGGACACAGCGACCATCGCAATCGAGAAGATATGTTGGGATAACCGTCGAGCGCTGTGGCTTAGATGCGAGCAGCATGCCTGTGGCTTTATACTGGATGCACTTTACAACTGCTCCTGTGCAATAGGGGTTTTGAATCGGAAGATCCTGGGGCTGCTGTCATCAGCGACCTGGAGTTCAAGGACGGAACTGGAAAGCTGTGGGAGGTGCCCACGCTAAACGCTCTGGCTGGTGGTACGCATCAGGGAGTGATCTCCATAAATTGATATGTCCAAAACTGTTCCCACCCTAACCAGCAACTCTTCCGTCACTGCTCACGGTCCGTCACGGACGGGTGATCGTCGAGCGATATCAATCGTCGCACCCTCCTCAAGTCTTGTAGGGGGATGACGGCGGGCGAGAGCTTTGGTCACGTCTCTTCGCGATATTCGTTCTGAGGAGGAAATGCTCAAATGAACATCCGCTCAATGGGTTACGCAGGTGTCTCTTCCAGGCTCAGTTAAATGCAGGCGTTATATCATCACCTTCTCGTAGTCACCATCCTTGCATAGCACTTCAATCAAGCCGCTCATACCAGCTTTAGGTGCCCAATACGGATCTGGTAATCTACGGATCTGCTTATAAATAAGAAGGCAACCCGTACTGCACTACGATTCAAGCTCACTCCCAGTGAGAACTTGGGTTTCCCTAGGATACCCCATAGGTGCCCACAGCCACCCACCTGGCGGGTCAGTGTGGACATGCCTCGGCGCCTCCAGGGTGCCAAACCTGGACTGTTTTCTGACCCATAGACACCTCTTAGATACCCTTAGGCACAACGCGATGAAAGTGGGCAATCGGTATATTTGGCTACCCATAGGTACAATACGGCTACTGTAATGCGGCGTGCGATATCAACCACTCTTGTCCCATTACGCACCCACAAACACCCAAACCACTGCACCGTCCCGAAATACAGCCGCCTCCTAATCCCCCGCCTCCCACCCTCCTGACATGAGCGGTTCTGCGTGATTATTCGAAAGATAGCTACCGCACAATCAGAGCAGGTTTATCAAAGATAAAGACGATCGCAAATACCTGAAAACCAGTAGATTATTTGCTGTGACAATTGGCGGCGTTAGCAAAACGAATACTCTCATACCCGAACACAGACGCACCAGGAAGCCCTGAGGAAAGTAAATCGGACATGCTGGATTGATTCTGACTGAGCAACCTCGCCATCTATCGATATTGCTGGTCGTCCTGTGGGTACGGTTTCTGTTGAGCACGAGTCTTTCAATTGTTCGCACCTTCATAGCATGTAGCATCCCTCAAATGAAGACCGAGCTCGAAGGTGTTGAAAGAACACCTTTGATTCGAGAGGCGTGGTCCAAGATATACCATCGGTTGCGCAGAGATCAAGATACACCATCCAAGTCCCGCCAAGCAGTGTGAGCCACAAGAGGTCGATGAGAAGCAACATATTGTCTTGAAGGTCATCCACGCGAGATCAAGCAAAGGCGGCGGGCTGGCAGAGGGCGGCATGGGAAGGATGGCATGCGACATGGTGGCGGGAAAGAACGAGGTCGCGCATGTGCTGTGTGGACTTAGAACATTTCCGCGATGCGTGCGAAAGGAGGCAAATCCGAAACCACAACCGACCCTAGTCCGGTGGTGTGCATAGGCATCTCTGGCGATGTTAACGAGAAGCCAAAGAAGCGAAGTGGAAGAACATTCAATCAGAGTCCGAAAGAGGTCCACAACTTGAAGACAAGTTTGACCGCAGAAGGTACCAAGACAGAGTCAGAAAAAGTCAAGGTACAGTTGCAAAGGTGTGATTCGTTGTTCGTTGTTCCTTGTGCTTGTATCCAGAAGTTATAAAATCAACCACAGACCAGACGTTAACCTGGACATTGACCCACGCTTGCCTTCATCGATGGACGAATCGCACATGCACCGTTGAGCGGATCAACGACTTAAAGCGGATCATTGAACTTCCGTTGTCCAAGTGACTATTTGGGCTCACGCGAATAGTCACGTGACCGCGTTCCATTCCTGGACGTAGCGATACCTTCTTGAAGTTCTCCTTGCCACAGAGCCAATCTCCGAAATTTCTTCATGTACAACGGAATCGAGGATGATGACTCCATCTACGAGCAACACCAGCTGCCTGGCCAACTTTTGAGCCGGTGCCAATTCTGCAGCCAAACGTTCCCCCTTCAGGGTGCTTTAACTCGGCACATGAAGTCAAGTTGCTCTGCTGTCAGAACCGGGCTCAGCAAGAGACTCAAGCAGGCAAAGAGTAGCAACGCAGCAAAACGACCACGACTTGGAAGTGATACCGACCAACTTCCCCGATGAAAGCGGTGGTTTGGATCGGATGCCGATCTCAAGGTGGACAATTATGTCCCCGCTGGAAACAGAAGCGCAGCCGTTAGTCACACCACTCACCACTAACCACTTCTAACAAGCCATATGCTGATGAATATCCTGTAGAATCCCACAACGTCTTACAGGCACTGCCTAGCAAGCGGAAGTGAAACGGCCGCCAGTGGCAGTAGTCCCAGAAGTAATGACTTCCAGGTAGGTTGTATCGTCTATATGAGAGTCTATACCGCTAACAAAGGGGTCTTTACGTCCGATCAGGACGAAGAGGATCTTATAGCAGCGCCGGAACTAGGGAGAGGACAGCGGAATAAAACCGTCCGCCTCCCCCCTGCACAGTATAGAGACTTCGTGGATTCAGACTCAGCACTGTTCGCCGTGTTGGATCAAGAGCATGCTTCTGTTGACCCCGTTGTTCCTTCCGCGCCATTGTCAGCCCCAGGAGCCAGCAATTGCCTGCCAGGGCGAGACGATGTCTATGGAGCGGTCAAGAGTACACCACCAGACGAATTTGGACTGTACAGACGCTACCAGGCGCCAGAAGAGCACCCTTACGATCCTGAATCGTCAACCCAGGCTCATCATCCTCTGGATGTCGAAGATCCCTTGCACCCCGACAACTACTACCCATTTCCCAATCGGAACGCGTTCCTCCTCGGTGAATGGCGAGCGAGCGATGGAAATGGAAAGGGAAGGGCAGATTTTGCGAAACTGCTCGAGATTATCTCAAGCTCCGACTGGCGTCCCGATGACGTCCGCGGTATCAATTGGACGAAAATCTACAATGTCCTGGCTGAGCCGATCTTCCGCGATGATATGGATGGAGACTGGGTGGAGGAATCAGCCTGGAGGACATCCACTGTCACCATCAGTGTCCCCTTTGGAACCGCTTGTGCTAGTCCTGGCCCTCATCCTTATGAGGTTGAGTTCCGACACCGACCCATTGTCCCTATGGTTAGGGAGAAGCTGATCAATTTAAAACCCGAAGACAGCTTTCACTTTCTGCCATACGAGCTTCGGTGGCATCCTGGCGAGGGAAAGGCGGATTCCAGGGTTCACGGTGAACTGTACACGTCTCCTGCATTTCTCAAAGCGTTCCAGGACCTCCAGGTACGCACTTTTGGCCATCAAATCGCTTACTTGCTTAACTAGGCTTCAGGAGTTGCCCCCTGAACCGGGGTGTGACCTCCCTCAATACATCGTTGGGCTTATGTTTGGCTCTGACGAAACTGTGCTCGCCCAGTTTGGCACGGCGAAGCTTTGGCCTCTATACATGTCATACGCCAACGATTCAAAATATAAAAGGGCTGAAATTGGACTCCGTCTTGTCGAGCATCTCGCGTATCTCTCCAAGGTGAGTTGTGAATACTATTTAGTGGAAAAATCTCATCGCCTTTTAGCTTCCCGATGAATTCAAAGATTTCTACATCGCATGCTCTGGTCACTGTAGACCCCCCCAAGCTTTGCTCACCCATTGCCAAAGAGAGCTTTTTCACGAGCAGTGGCGGATCATTCTCGACGACGATTTCATGGCAGCATATGAACATGGGATTGTTGTCAAATGTCTGGATGGTGTAGAGCGCTGTTTCTATCCCAGGGTTTTTACATATTCCGCCGACTATCCCGAAAAGTAGGTTCTGGTTCGTGTTAGTCAACATATTCACTCACCAGTGCACTAGGATCATCATTGCCAGTATCAGGAACATTGGAGCGTGTCCGTGTCCTATCTGCCTCATCCCTCTCAAAGAAGTCGATCAGCTTGGAACAGAAACGGATAGGTCGAACAGGGAATTGCTGAAGCGCTATGATGACGCATCACGACAGTCGAAAATTGCAGCCGCTCGCAACCTCATTTACAATAAAAATCGCTCGGTCAATTGCAAACCCATCGAGACCCGCGTTGCGGCCACAATCTCTCGTCCCAACCAAGGTAATCAGATCCTTTTCTCCGAGCTTACTCTCTTACAGGTCATTCAGAATGCATTCTCTGAAAGGTTTTCATCCAAAGGGATCAACTACTTCGATATGCTCGTTTCAGACGTGCTACATGAAGTTGAGCTGGGTACTTGGAAATCGCTATTCCTCCAAATCATCCGCTTGTTGGAATCGTACGACAAAGGCACTGTGGATATGGTTGACTTGAGGCAAGTACTCATTCGCGTGCTCCGCCACTGAGCTCCATTCGTCCTTTGCTAACACATGATACTCAGGTATCGATCCACGCCCACCTTTGGGCGGGATACTATTCGGTGTTTTCGCAATAATGTGTCCGAGATGAAGCAGTTGGCAGCTCATGATTTCGAAGACCTTCTGCAAGTAAGTCATCCACGAGCATCTCGCGCTGACAGTTTGTGTTAAACGCTCGTTCATTCATGACAGTGTTCGATAGCGGCCTTTGAGGGCCTTCTACCTGAACCACACAACACGCGCCTTATGGAGCTCCTATTCATCTTCTCTCGCTGGCATGGGCTCGTGAAGCTTCGCTTGCATACTGATCATACAATCGAAATTCTCGACAACACCACCACGGACCTGGGGCGTCATCTCCGGGACTTCGTCGCTATCACATGCAAAGAGATCCCAACGAAGGAACTGCGACGCGAGTACGCAGCCCGCAAGCGTAGGGAAGCCAAGAACGCTAAAAAGAAAGGATCCAAGCGGACGAAGAATGATGGGAAAGAGGTGGAGGAGCCTCCAGCCAGCCCTCAAGATAGTCTAGAAGCAACCTCCAGTTCAGGACGTAAGCCGCTTCATACACCCTTGCGAAGGCACTCGCTAATTCAGATTAAGATGATGGCCGTCAAGAAAAGTCGCTGAACTTGAATGTCCCGAAGTTTCATGCCATGGGACACGTCATCCCTACCATCATGCTTTTCGGAACAACAGACTCTTACACAGGCCGTATCGTAAGTGGCTTGTCCCTCACCTTCATATCCGAGCTGCAGGATTGACGCTTTAACTAGACGGAGGTGAATCACAAGCTTCCAAAGACACAGTATGGGCGCACCAACAAGAAAAACGTAGCACACCAGATATCTCGAATTCAATCAAGGCAGACCGCACTCCGTCTAATGCGCAAGAAAATGTCTCCAGCGACTAGTTCCGATACCGAGGATCTCCAATCCAACTATTTTATTGGTGTTTCACAAAACAGCCCTATTGATCTTGCCACTTTCCTCCAATCTAACCTCTCAGATTCGGCAACAAAGGTGCCTTCAATCTCCTTTCCGTTTGTACCCTGATGGCTGATGCAACGCTCTTCCAGGGTTTCGTGGCAAAACTACGACGTCACCTTTTCCCTCGAATAATTCACCGCCTTCTAGCAGAAGCACTCTCCCATGAACCACCTGAAAGCCGGACATTGTCAACGTTACGCGGGCTGGCAGCAGAATTGAACGACAATCTTCCACTTCACCATGCAAACCACCAGAGAGTCCTGTTACACTCTGACCGTATCTACCGACACGACACATTTCATGTCAACTATACGTCCTACGATCTGTTGAGAGAACAGGATATCGTAAATCCCAGGACCTCCAGACGCAACATCATGTGCCTTCGAAATGGCGGGGGAAACCGCCTCCCACAACCGCTACGCTTACGCCCGTGTGCTTGGTATCTACCATGTCAACGTTGTGTATGGTGGCCCTGGCTCTAATGACATGAAAATCCGCCGATTCGACTTTTTATGGGTACGATGGTACAACAGTTCGATGGCTCCAGCTAGCCCCCTTTCACTCCAATGCATTTCTCTCCCCACCGTGTCGGTGGAAAGCGATAGCATCGACTTCCTCGACCCTGCGGACGTCCTTCGCGCCGCCCACATCATTCCAAGGTTCATGTCAGGCAAGAAACATGGCGAAGATTCGCCCCTTTTTGCCCCTGGCAGCAATGAAGCTGATGAATCAGACCCCGCTGAGAACACTCCTGGAACACCGGAGCTACCTGTACGCTGCGTCCATTTCGCTTGCCAGCCCCTCCATGGAGCCGCTACTCGCTGCTTTCTATCGCGCTTGGTGGATGAAGAAGACGACTGGCGCGAATACTTTGTAAATCGGTATGCCCTTTATTCGGGACTGGATTTCCCCACCATTTGTACTGATTCGTTGTGCAGCTTTGTTGACCGTGACATGCTGATGAGGTACCATTGGGGCCTTGGGGTCGGTCACTCATATTCGCACGCGGATGCACCGACATCGTCTAGCTCCCTACAGTGTATCCCCCCCGTAGAGCCCACGTTCTCCTGCGAGGGTGACCCACCTCCCGATAAAGCCGAAGTTTCCCCCATGCCCACAACATCTAGCAGCGATGTCGAGGGAGGTTTCGACGCACCCATTCTCACCACATCTACCAGCGATGTCGAGGGAGGCTTCGACACCGACTCCGATGACTCGGAATTGCGCTTATCCGACAAGGAAGGCAATGTGCTAGACCTCGAGCCAGATTCAGATTCAGATGACGAGATTCAGGGAACAGGTTCAGATATGGACGAACCATGCATCGAGGTGGACGATCTTGATCGACTTGACGGGCCGGCGTGCGGAGTCACCCACACGCAATCAGCAACAAACAGTAGCAGGCAGCAGGAGGAACCGGGTGCTATGGAGGAGTGCGAGCCACCAGAACCGGAACCAGCAGCAGCTCTCAGGCGTAGCTTGCGTCCAAGAGTTCCCCGGCGCATTTGGCAACCTGCATAACTTTCCGGTTCAGAACAAGAATCGTCAGCAAATACCCATTAATGTACCGCGATCCCCCCTTTCACTCGCTTTCGTACGGTATGGTGTTTCCTTCGTTCTCGATGTCTATTATTGGGTGATCAATACCACCTCTGCACTCGGCGCTCCCTGCACCCTTGTGTGATATTGTTGGGTTATCAGACCCGAATTCCTACGGGTAGTACGGAAAGGGCCTTTCGTCACCGTTTTAAGTTGGTATTTAAGTGACCTTGACCCTCCACCCCTCCTTCCCACAATGTTGGGGACCTGCCTCAAGCTAACAACGAAAGCGCACCGGATCAGACTTGAAACACTCGCGTTGGTGAGATCCTGATTGTGATGACATGCTCGAACAGCGCCTAGAACTAACCGTCTCTCCTCTAGGATGCACAATAACTTGAATACCACGTCTCACAACGGCATGGTGCTTCGCATTGAGCCTCAAGCCACCACCGTGACCACCTTGGAATGCAGACCCATGATCATAGTCCGCTCCGAGTCTGTTGACATAGTAGAAGTGGTGGATTTACTCGATGCAAGTCTCAGTTGACCCATCTCTCCTTGACTTCCCTCTAACATTCGAACTTATTCACCAAACAGCTCGAACCACGTGTCTTGTTTCGGATCATCTGTAGGCTCCTGGCCAATGTTGAAAATCCCCGATCCCTTCACATCCCAGTCAACTCGGAGATGAGCCACATCATGAGCCTTGTAGACGGCCCCTTTCTGTTCCTCAACACCGCTTCTGCCACCAGAACGATCCAGGAGCTGGCTACTGGGATGGGCTCTTGGCCAGCGCTTGAACATGCCGTTCGTTTACGCATGCATGGCTTTTTTGGCGCGAACATCGCGTACATCTGTCGGTTCAATATCCTGTGGCGACGCTGTTTCGTGGATGCAATGGAGGGCCACCTCCCCAGGTGCTCGCAACACCTTGTCCGCATTTTTAACCCTGACCCTGAACTGGTAGGTCTATTTTACTATGTAAATCGGTGCGTGGCTACTATTTGTCAACATTTTGTTACGAGGTTCGCTCACCCTCCGGGTCAGCTATATTGACCGCAATAGCCTGCCAAGTACAATTGACCAAACCATTGGCAGGGACTATCGACTTCTCGGATATCGTTCCGCAGAATCAGATGCCTTCCAGTCAAACTTGCGACTTGTTTTGGTAACGACACCTGGAGATGAACCACAGACTCGGATGTGTTCGTCCCTCCGAACCATCCCAAACGCGAAAATCAGGTTTTGCGCATAGAAAGCGGCGTGACTCGGATTAGGGGACAGCATGATCAAATTGCGTATACTCTTCGAATACTAGGACAGTCCCTAAAGCACTCCGTCAATATATCCTGTGATTGTCTAACTGCCGAAATTTTGAGGACTTTGGCCTGCACCGTTGGCTTCGTCGCTCTCAGGCTCGACGGTACGCACACGGTGTCGTGAACACGGTCAGCCCCTAGCCCCTATCTCGCGCCCCTATTTTCGTTTCATCTTATCTTTTGATCTTTCATTTATCTTATCGCTTTTACCCCTATTTTCCCTTTAACTCCGTCTCGGCATGGACACTTTCACTATGGTACGCTGCCTTGTTACATTTCATTCTTCTCTGCTACAGGCGCTGCCTTACGCACAGCCATTTGATACTTCTATTCATTCGTCTCCCCGACTCATTTCTACCGTATCATTCTTCTTCGCGCTGCCTCGCGTAGCCTCGCTCGGCCTCGGGCGGTTTCCATTCTTCTCCCTGTTCTTCTCTACGCTGCCTTACGCAGCTTCGCGCGGCCTCGGGCCACTCTTTGTCATTTCATTGTCTTCTTGCTTACTCGTATCTCGGACTCATCGCGGCTATGCACATGTTCTGTAGAGTATATAAGCTAGCTAGTACGCTCTGTATTTCCTCAGCTTGACCTCTTCGTCAATACATCGCTTAACTCGTACTCCAACCGCTCTGCTCTCTGTCCTGCTCTCTGCTTGGTATCTGTGGCTATTCCCACTTATACTTAAGTCAGCTGCTCTGCTCCTGTCCTCGTCGTCGCCGATCGACTTCGAGTCTCGTCTACTTGCTCTCGTTCACCGTGTGGTGTTCGACTCCGTCCGCTTAGGTCTTCTGACGCGTACTTCGCGACATTAGGTCAAGCTCTCCTACTGCACCGGCGGTTTTGCTACCCGCCCTTGCAGGCCTGTAACCGCTATCACCATTGAGTGCCAAACCTTTGGGCACTTCACTGCTGTCGACCGAACCGTTACTCCGTCCACTCGCGACGGTCACTACAACCCAGAAACCAGAAGCTTTACACCCTGCACTACCAACCCCTGTCCTAACCGCTACAACCCTACTCTATCCCAAGAACATTGGGATCGTCTAGTCGCACTCAACCCAGACGTGGAGCTCGAAGATCCCAACCACAATAACGCATACCCATCTGTACCCCCTCTACCTCCGCTTCCTGCCCCACTCCCCGACGCTTCCCCGCCTATTGATTCTTACGTACCATCCCCAGCTCCTTCTTCATCCTCTTCATCCTCTTCTTCAAGCTCTGAACAAGAGCATCATTCTTCCCGAGTTTCACCTTCACTCTTCAATCTTCCTTTTTTACCTCCTTCTATTGCACCTACTGTTCCACCAAGTCCACTTTTCACTACTGCTTCTGTACCTACACTTCCGTCTGACTCCACGGCCTTTGTAAACACTGTTTCAACTTTTAACTTCTCTACTACTGCTTCCTCTTTTATCCCTGCCTACGTTCCATCACCACTTCCAATTTCTGTTCAAACCCTTCCTGCCCGTTCCCCATCTCCTATCACCATGTCCGATCCCATGCACCAAGATGAACCCCAAGTCCAACCCGCCACTGCTAACGACATCATTGACCAACTCGTCGCTGGTCAGCGAATCCTATCCGAGACCCTCAACACGCTCATGCTCCAAATGGCCAAACAACCCGTCGCCCAGGTCCACGCCAAGGTGGCAGCTCCAAGCAAAAACCCAATGAAGGATCCCGAACCCTTCAAAGGTGATGCAAAGGAGCTTCGCCGTTTTCTGGCCTACTTCACAATGTGGGCCAGCCTCCAGGGCGAACCCCTGATGAAGGAAGGCCTGCGAGATGAGAAGGCTTGGATAGCCTCTGCCCTCTCCTACTTCAGAGGAGACGCATCCCATTGGGCCCAGTCGTTCCTGCAGCAGATCTACGACCACGACATAAGCACCAACAAGGCAGCACACCCCATGCCATTTAACGCCACTTGGGAAGGATTTGTCAATGCTGTGGAAGCACGCTTTCGACCTGGAGACGACCAGGAGATTGCTCAACAGGAGTTGGACGCTCTTAAGCAAGGTCGAGGAACGGCTGCCTCATACGCAGCCAGCTTCATGGAGGTATTCCCTCGCACAGGACTCTCAGAAGTTGATGCCATGCATCGCTTCAAGCAGGGCCTGGCCAAGGACGATAAAGGTTGGCTCGCATATTCCTCATTGGTTAAAAAGCCCACCACACTGCTGGAGCTTTGCAACCAGGTTATTAGCAACGAGTTCGAGTTGAAGGACACCCATCCCCAACGCTCCTCTACGACTACTCGAGACCGTGACCCCTGGGCCATGGACATCGATGCTACTCGTACCAGCAACGGACGCACCCGGGAGGACTTCACAGCTGCCATGCGCGGCCGCTGCTATGGCTGTGGATCCAAGACCCATGTCAAAAAGGACTGCAACCATGCGAGTACCCGATGCCCATATTGTCAGCGCATGGGCCACATCGAGAACGTTTGCCAGGACAAGTTCCTGGGTCACTCCAAGAACCGAGGGCTCAACCAACGCCGCATCCGTGCCACCACCACCAATGATACCTTTGATGTCTGTGCTTCCTTCAATCCTGTCCAGACTCCATCCGCTTCCATCGCCGCCACCCCTGCTCCTCCTGCCACCCCAGCCGTCCCAACTGTCTCAGCCGGCGCCCTTGCAGAAATGCAGCGCATGCAGGAGACTCAACGCCAGATGCTCGCCCAGATCGCCGAACTCCGAAAGGGTTTTTAAAGCGGGTGTCTGCTCGCGCCGAGGCGCATACACCCCTACCCCCGTACGCAATTTCCGCCTATGATTCCATTTCCTCTTGTAAACTTAGCACGACTCGTGAATTGAACCCCCTTTCATCCCACTTTCGTGTCCAAGCACAACTCAGAGGCAGGAACTGCGATACAAACTCCCCGGCAATGGTCGACACTGGTGCAACAGGACTATTCCTGGACGTACCCTTCGTCTCCAAACAGCGCATCACCTCCCATAAACTCCTCCATCCCATCGCCCTCCTGAACATTGACGGCTCGCCTAACCATGCAGGCTGACATTACTCATTTTGCTCGCCTCAAACTCACCATCGACGGCTACACCGAATGGACCGACTTCCTCATCGCCGACCTTGGTGGAGAGGACATTATCCTTGGTCTCCCTTGGCTGCGCAAGCTCAACCCTACCATTGACTGGCGCAAAGGAACGCTCACCATCCCTCGCACCAGGATTTCCTCTGCTTTCATTGAGGAGATCCCAGACGAAGACGCCTATCCCACTTCTCAAGGTGCTCCCGCAGGAGACGCACTGGTAGAAGAAATTGGCGTTGACGACGACTCACCTCCCACTCCCACTCCGGCGCCCACCACTCCCCAATCAGCATCTACCTCCTCGTCTTCCTCACCCCCAGACACCCCTGATGAGCCATTTTCCTCGGTCGAACCTGAACCAGAGGACTATAGGCCCCCTCTCTGTCGCATTCGTGCCAATCGGAGGGCTCGTCGTGAGTTGGTACGCAAGGGACTGCTTGAGGACACTGGCGACCAAATTTGGTGCGCTGCTGGCTTCACGTACTCCCAGCAGATTGCCGAACAGAGTCAGAAGGAGAAGCCGCAGAAGACGTTGAGGAGTTGGTACCACCCGAGTATCGACAACACGCCTCCGTCTTTTCCGAGTCTGAATCCCACCGTCTACCGGAACACAAACCTTGGGACCACGCCATCGACTTCACGCCTGGTGCCCCAGCCAATGTTCGCACCAAGGTCTACCCCATGTCGCAGAACGAGCAAGAAGAGCTCAACCGCTTCCTGGATGAAAACCTCGAGAAAGGCTACATCCGACCGTCAAAATCACCCCTCGCCTCGCCCGTCTTCTTTGTCAAGAAAAAGGACGGCAAACTTCGCTTTGTTCAGGACTACCGCAAGCTCAACGAATTCACCGTCAAGAACCGCTACCCACTCCCACTTGTTTCCGACATCATTGGCCGCCTCAAAGGCGCCAAATATTTCTCCAAATTCGATGTACGCTGGGGCTACAACAACATCCGCATCAAAGAGGGGGACGAATGGAAGGCTGCCTTTGCAACCAACCAAGGCCTCTTTGAACCCCTTGTCATGTTCTTCGGTCTCACCAACTCCCCCGCCACATTCCAAGCCCTCATGAATTCCATCTTCTCAGACCTTATTGCTGCTGGTAAAGTCGCGGTCTACCTCGACGACATCCTCATCTTCACCTTGACCCTCGAAGAGCATCGCAAGATCACTCACGAGGTACTTCGACGACTCAAAGCTCACGACCTGTTCCTTCGCCCTGAGAAGTGCGAATTCGAACGCCAGGAGATCGAATACTTGGGTCTAGTCATCAAGGAGGGAGAAGTTTCGATGGACCCAGCTAAGGTTGAAGCCGTTCGCAACTGGCCCGTTCCTCGCAACCTCCGTGCTGTTCGAGGCTTCCTAGGATTCGCCAACTTCTACCGCCGTTTCATCAAGGATTTTTCCACCATCGCCCGCCCACTCAACGATCTCACCAAGAAGAATGTGCCCTGGCAGTGGGGTACGCCACATCAAAACGCATTTGATACCCTCCGCGATCATTTCATTTCCGCTCCGGTTCTCTCGCTCTGGGATCCTAGTCTGCCTACCCGCATCGAAGTCGACGCCTCTGGCTTTGCCACAGGAGGTGCTTTACTTCAGAAGCATGACGACGGCCTCTGGCACCCCATCGCATTCCGCTCCTCTTCCATGCAGCCGGCCGAACGCAACTACGAGATCTACGACCGTGAAATGCTTGCCATCATTGACGCCCTCAAGGACTGGCGACACTTCCTCGAAGGTCTTCCTGAGCCTTTTGAGATCGTCACTGACCATGCCAACCTCGAGTACTGGCGCACCGCACAAGACCTCAGCCGGCGACACGCAAGATGGGCCCTATATCTCTCTCGTTTCCAGTTCACCCTTACCCACCGTCCCGGAAAAGCCAATACTCAGGCCGATCCCCTTTCCCGCCTCGACATCCACCAGGTCCACGACGCTGAAGACAACAGACAACAGATCGTCCTCAAACCCGAACTTTTTGCCAAACTCGCCGCCACCAGTATGCTCATCAATCCCCTCGAAGAACGTCTCAAGCAGGCCAGCAACCGCGAGGCCGAGGTCCTTGCTGGTCTTGCTGCCCTGCGCAACTCCGGACCTGCTCGACTCGTCAACGGTCTACCTGAATGGGAGGAAGTTGATGGTTTGGTCTATCACAAAGGCCGAGTCTATGTACCCAATGACGACGACCTTCGACGCGATGTCCTACGCCAATGCCATGACGATCCCACCTCTGGCCATCCTGGAATCCACGCCACCCTTGAACGTGTCGAACGACAGTACTGGTGGCCCAGCATGCGCGCCTTTGTCAAGAAATACGTTGAAGGATGTGACACCTGTGGTCGCAAGAAGCATATGCAGCACCCCCATGCCCTCACCCGTCCTCTCGATGTACCTGCTGGCCCTTGGGAGTCAGTCGGTGTTGACCTTATCACGCAACTCCCCAAAGCGAATGGTTACGACGCGATCATCGTCTTCACCGATCACTACAGCAAGCTCATCCACGCCCTCCCTTGTCACTCCAACATCACCACAGAAGACGTTGCCGACATCTACTACCGCGAAATTTTCCGCCTCCACGGCCTCCCTCTCCAGTTCATCAGCGACCGTGGACCCCAGTTCGCTTCCAAGGTCATGCGTGGATTGCTCAAACACCTCGGGATCAAGTCAAACCTCACCACAGCCTATCATCCTCAGGCCAACGGTCAGACTGAACGCGCCAACCAAGAAGTCGAAAAGTACCTCCGCATCTACACCAACCGCCGACAGGAAGACTGGGACAAACACGTCCCCATGGCTGAATTCGTCATCAACTCCCGTGTCCACTCTGCTCACAACCGTTCTCCCTTCGAAGTCGTCTACGGCTTCCTTCCTCATTTCAACATTCCTATTGGCAGCCCCTCCGGCCTCCTACCCATTGACGACCGTCTCCAACACCTGAGGGATGCTCGAGAGGACGTCGATGCTGCCTTGCGACTGGAAAAAGGACACCAGAAGGATGCTTTCGAAGCAGGCAAACGTGCAGCTGATCACTTCAACGTTGGTGACTACGTCTGGCTTGACTCAAGCGACATCAAGGTCAGAATCCCGGCTCGAAAACTAGGCGACATGCAGCTCGGACCCTACAAGGTCCTTGAGCGTATCGGTGAACTGGACTACAAACTGGACCTCCCTCGCAGTCTCTCCCGTATCCACCCCGTCTTCCACGTTGACAAACTCTCTCGCTGGAAAGGAAACGACGTCAACGGCATCCTACCACCTCCTCCCGAACCTGTCGAACTCGAAGGCGAGGTTGAGTACGAGGTCGAATCCATCCTCAACAGCCAAGTCGTCAACCAAGGAAGAAAGAAGGTACTCCAATATTTTGTCAGTTGGGCTGGGTACAACGATTCGCATAACTCCTGGGAGCCAGCTGAAAACCTCAAGCGTTCAAGAGCCAAAATCAATGAATTCCACCGCCTGCATCCAACTGCCCCGCGCAAGATCTAGGTCATCGAGGACGATGAATCTTAGAAGGGGGGTAATGTCGTGAACACGGTCAGCCCCTAGCCCCTATCTCGCGCCCCTATTTTCGTTTCATCTTATCTTTTGATCTTTCATTTATCTTATCGCTTTTACCCCTATTTTCCCTTTAACTCCGTCTCGGCATGGACACTTTCACTATGGTACGCTGCCTTGTTACATTTCATTCTTCTCTGCTACAGGCGCTGCCTTACGCACAGCCATTTGATACTTCTATTCATTCGTCTCCCCGACTCATTTCTACCGTATCATTCTTCTTCGCGCTGCCTCGCGTAGCCTCGCTCGGCCTCGGGCGGTTTCCATTCTTCTCCCTGTTCTTCTCTACGCTGCCTTACGCAGCTTCGCGCGGCCTCGGGCCACTCTTTGTCATTTCATTGTCTTCTTGCTTACTCGTATCTCGGACTCATCGCGGCTATGCACATGTTCTGTAGAGTATATAAGCTAGCTAGTACGCTCTGTATTTCCTCAGCTTGACCTCTTCGTCAATACATCGCTTAACTCGTACTCCAACCGCTCTGCTCTCTGTCCTGCTCTCTGCTTGGTATCTGTGGCTATTCCCACTTATACTTAAGTCAGCTGCTCTGCTCCTGTCCTCGTCGTCGCCGATCGACTTCGAGTCTCGTCTACTTGCTCTCGTTCACCGTGTGGTGTTCGACTCCGTCCGCTTAGGTCTTCTGACGCGTACTTCGCGACACACGGGGTTTCCTTCAAAATTCGACGCAACCTCTATCCTCGCGTCGCCAGGACCCTTCTGAGTGAGGCAGAGACAAGTCTGGCTGCAGAGACCACCACCACACTCTCAATCCTCCGCGGACTTCAAGAGGACCTTTATGCTCCTGCAGGCGACGTCTGCTCTCGCCCGTTTGCGGATGGAATCCGAGTCGTCTTCGAGGCGAATCGCATCACCACAGCGGCTCTGCTTTTCGTTGTCTGCATGAACTTGGCAGACGATTCGTGGACAGTAATCCCGACTTCCATATCAACTTGATCTTTCGCGCAACATCACGTAAACAGGACCTGGCTCTCTCGATGGGAGGTTCCGTCGTTTCGACTTTATGTTGGTGAAGCCGCTAAGCCGCACTGGTGGAAGAGAGCTCTCTGCGGGGAAACCCGTGACTCGGATACCTGCTTGTGTCTTGTCCGATTAAAGACTTACCTTCGTCAATCCCGCAGGTGTTCAATGTTCGTGCTGGCTCGTCAATCGTCGCGAGCTCGGGGCTGCTCCCACAATCTGGATTTGTGTGTACCTCACCAAGAACCCTTCAAATAATCACTCAACCACTTTCAAGGTAGCTTTGCAACGGTCACAGAAGGCCTGCGGGCTGTCGTCGTGTTTCACACACCAGGGGATAACCCAGGCCTTTCAAGGTCAAGTTCAGTAGCCGAAAGGGAAACTATGCTTGATTTCCCCTGTCGGCCTCAGATAAGATGCTTGAATGATAGTTGAATGTGTAGCTCTACGAATGTGTCAAATAACCTCTACTTTCCGAGTCCTCTACCGTAACCATCTTCTAGGAATATGAAATTCACTGCCATTGTCTATTAGGATAGTTTTGACCTATGTGTGTGATGCATGGCTGTATGAACCCATGTGACAGAACTTATTTGGCTTGCTCATCCAGTATCACGCCGAGAAACGGTGACACAAACGAAATGCGGCTGCCATGGTTGCCGCTACCTGAGGTCTGGGTCACAAATGTCGACCGCCTACTTTCATGCTTATGCTTTCCCATCATGACTTGATAATGTGATGTTCATTGCCTTGGAAGGACGGTCGCCATAATTTCAACTCGCAGAACCCTGACATAGGGGGACAATTCCGATTGAAGGTTGACAAGAGGGACGCCAGAGTTTCCGTCTTCATGCCAAACATATATCACGGCCCATCAACCAAGGGCAGCCCTGTGCTTGGAAAAAGAGTGATGGTTCCTGATCAATGGATGATAAGCGCTTGGTCATGTGTGACAGCAAATTAACGGATCGGTGGTGATCCGGGGGTTGATAGGCTTGATCTCGGCAAATCGCCCAACCCACGATCCCCTGATGTGGGTTTTGTCGATGGATCGGGGGCTGTCCGATATTATGACGCCCAGAAACGGAACGCGAAGGTCTCACGCAATTTCGCCTTCAACGAGAACTTCTCAGACGGGAAAACAGTCGAGATTCCCGGATCTAGTCTTGAGGAGGAGCTAGGATCCGAGTCGGAGGAATCTGAGGGTGCACAGTCTATTGACGCGACACCAGTCAAGACTACATCCGAGAACAAGCACCCAAAGCACCCCGTCTACATCTATACACCGCCGCTATCCCCAACGATCTCGCTTCCAATACACCCTTACCGCAATCGGATGAGGAACCTGAAACGCCTTACATTTCGGACGACATTCCATCAGACTCGACATTATTCCCTCATCGAATGCAACTCAGACAGAAGCCGGAAATGGACTACAAGAAGTCTGGGAATCCGGCGGCTAAACCAGCTGACAAGAGCTGGAAGCCAAACCCGAAAGTGAATCGCGGGCAGAAGAAATCAAATGAGCTCGATCACGATACGAGCAGCAAAGCATCAGGGGACAAGTTTGGCAACCATCGAAGAGGTTGACGAATTTGAGTCACCTCCAATCATGCTTCACCGCCAACGACAAAGCTGCAGACGAGCCACCACCACTTGTTCCTGTCGATGACAACCTTCGACGGACTTTGACGATGCGGTGGAAGGAGCTGAAGGAGAGAAATGGGAGAGCGCGATCCAGGAGGAGCTGGACACGCTGGAACGAATGAGGACCTGGGATTTGGTTCGACCTACCAGCTGGAAGGAAGCCTGTGGGATGCAGATGGGTCTTTGCACGGAAGAAGGACGATCAGGGACGAATTCGCCGGTACAAGGCGAGATTGGTGGCCCAAGGGTTCCTCAGAAGCCCGGGATGGATTTCAACGTTCATGGCAATTCTCCCCGTCATGCGACTCGACACCTTCCGCACCATGACAGCTCTTGCCTCTATCCACCAGTGGCATATGTTTCAGCTCGACGTCAAGAGCGCGTACCTGAATGGGCGCTTAGACGAGGAGATCTTTATGCGCCAACCTCCTGGCTTGAGGACGACTCAGGACGAGTCTGCAGGCTTAACCGAGCCATCTATGGCTTGAAACAAGCCGGAAACGTTTGG
This sequence comes from Coprinopsis sp. MPI-PUGE-AT-0042, assembly GCA_020736565.1. Lineage (NCBI taxonomy): Eukaryota > Fungi > Basidiomycota > Agaricomycetes > Agaricales > Psathyrellaceae > Coprinopsis > Coprinopsis sp. MPI-PUGE-AT-0042. The sequence goes on from JAHBOF010000338.1 coordinate 24,936, forward strand.
AATCGCGAATTCAACGTGGCTATGGGCGACATGGGCTTCAGGCAGCTCAAGACCGACAACTGCTGCTATATCCGACGCTCTGGGGCCTCTACAACGATCCTACTCATCTGGGTCGACGATATCATTGGGTACACGACTTCTAGCAAGGAAGAAGGTCGTGTAGTCTCGGAAACTTGGCTCTAAGTTCGAGATAACCGTCATGGGACGACCTCAGATGGTCCTGGGGATCAAGATCGACCAGAACGACTCGCTGGGGACTATATCCCTTTCACAGACACACTACATCGACGCTATGCTGGCCAAGTTCGGCCTACAGGACGCCAACCCCCGTCTCTACACCTCTCGACGCTAATGTCAACTTGGATGGCGTCGATCCGGCACCCAAGACCTCCTCAGACACTCGAGGATCGGGTCTCTACGCTACAGCGATTGGATCGCTTCTCTGGGCCTCAAATACTCGCCCAGACATCGTCTACAGTGCCCACAGACTGGCACAGTTCACTTCCAAACCCCAACCAAAGCATTGGACGGCAGTTAAACACGTGTTTCGCTATCTGAGCGGCACGCGAGACCTCAAGCTTACCTATGGCGGCCATGACGAAGATTGGACCGCCGAAATTGACACCTACTGCGACGCTGACTGGGCGTCCAACGCTGACCGCAAATCGATCAGCGGCTTCGTTTGCTCCCTCGCAGGAGGAGCTATCTCTTGGAGCTCGAAGAAGCAGACGACGGTTGCGCTATCAACCGCCGAATCCGAGTACGTCGCCGCCACACACGTCGCGAAACAAGTCCTCTGGTTTCGCTCCTTATTCGACGAATCGCCATTCCCCAACCTTCGACTTCCATCATCCTTACAGACAACCAAGCCGCCATTGCCATCGCCCATAACCCGGAATTCACGCAAGAACGAAGCACATCGACATCGCGCTTCATTTCTTGCGCGATCTGGTTCGCGACGGGACACTCGACACTGTCTACAGGGGCCGACCCGGAAACCGGTCAATTTCTGGAATTTGAACAATGTCATGATATTTTTTGTCCTGTACACCATTGCATGAGGTCTATTCTCGAGGATCTATATATGAACAATCTTCCTATGAAATTCTGGCCAATTCTGAGTTGCTCAACCATCTCTGTCGACAAATCTCGAGACCGGAGTCAAATCATCCGGGCTATACATAGAAACCGGTCGGACTTCACCAAGCCGCACTGGACGAGTATGCACTGATAAATGTGTCTGAATATCAAATATGACTCGATGCAAGTTATTTGGCCCACAGATTGTGGTATTTTCATTTCATGTGAAGCCCAGCGGCGGGATTTCTGCCCATTCTGCGAATTAGCCGTGATGGCACCCAAACGGCCACTTCCGGAGCCTTGTAGCTTGGCCTAATGTTTACAGAGAAAATCAAGGTATATTCAGATAGAGGGACATCATGCGCACAATTTGAGCATTTTCCCTTGGATATCGAGCATGAAATGGGCAATCTAGAGCCCTCATCCGGTTTCCCCGTCCGACCGGACTCTAGGTCACGTGCTGTATGTCCCAACTCGCGAAAATTTGGCGGATGTTTTCACCAAGGCGCTGGCTCGCCCCCTACACGAAAACTTCGTCCATGGACTTGGACTTCTACAGCTCGGATGATGTGTCGTGAACACGTTCAGCCCCTAGCCCCTATTTCGCTCGCGTCCCACCTTTTGATCTCCCATCACTCTTTCCGCATCAGCCCCTATCTTTTCATTTATCCGTCTCGGCATGGACACTTTCTATGGCGCACTGCCTCGTTTCTCCTTTCTCATTCTTCTGCACTACAGGCGCTGCCTTACGCGCTGCCTTTGACATTCTATTCATTCGTTCACCTGACTCCTTTCTATTATATCACACTTCTACGCGCTGCCTTACGCAGCTTCTATCAGCCTTGGTCAGCGCTCACTGTTCTTCGCGCTGCCCTACGCAGCATCGCGCAACCCTGCGCCATTCTTCACCATCGTTTCACTATCCTTCGCCATTCTGACACCATCGTTTCACCATTCTTTGCCATACTCGCTTACTCGTACTTCAGACTCATCGCGGCTACGCTCATGTCTTGTAGAGTATATAAGCTAGGTAGTTCGCTCTGTATTTCCTCAGCTGACCTCCTCGTCAATACATCGCTTAACTCACAACCCAACCGCTCTGCTCTCAGCCTTCCGCTCTGCTCAGTATTTTGGCTATTCCCACTTATATTGAGTCAGTCTCTCCGCGTCTTATCTCGTCGTCGCCGACCGACTTCGAGTCTCATCCGCTCGCCGATCAGACACCTTGTTGGTGTCCTCCGTCATCGCTTTGATAGTGCCGCGTACTTCGTGAGGATGAACGTCCAAGGAGGAGTGTTGGAATCCCACCGAAGCTAAAACGCTTCGTCGTAAGTATTCCTTTGTTTTATTGTTTTATTTCGTCGTCTCGTCGTCTTTCTCTTTGTCCGTCCATCCGCAGCTTCATCTGAAGCTCATTATACCCTCCTCATCGTTCCCTTCGTCTCCATGGGCTCACTATTTACATTGTTCCTTCATCTCATATCCTCCCACCTTATTATTTTCGCTATGCGACTCTGAGAGTCTCATTTATTTCTTTGTTCTATATTTAGCTTCCGTACGACTATTAAGCGCCCGTAGAATATTCGAATCATTATCGTTTATCCTCCATCACTTATTCTCAACAGAAACAGAAGGCAGGCATGGGCGATTGAGCTGGCGGTTCGTTGGCTCAATCAAGAGATTCGATTAAGGCATCCGTGTTGGTGCTATTGTTGCAGGCAGAAAGGGCGATGCTGTGGTAGGAGGGCTAATTCTGGATGAAGCAGCTGCTTCAGCTAATCATGCTAAACCAGCAGGCATTGACGAACACGATCCCCAATGTTGCGAGGAAGGTTGGAGGACGGAAGGATAGGATAGGACCGCTTGTGAGTGAGGACAAGAGAGTGGGTCAATAGAGCACCCTCGACAGGTGGATAACCCCGTTGAAGGATACTGAGGATGGAACGGGATGCCCGGGAGCCGTCGTAGAAGATCGCCAAGGGAGGATCGCTGCTATCGTCGTGTTCGAGGGGGGAGATTCAGAGCGCTATTTCAGTGGTGCATACTGGGATGTAAGAGACCCAGTGTTATCGTTTTGGTTATTCAAAGGGAGGTGAGAGGGATAAGGCAGGCACGCGACGCCCAGAAAAGCGGGGCTGCTGAGTTTGAATGAGGTTCTTCCCAGCCCCTGATTGTCACGCTCGTTCATTGCCCTTGTCTCGTACATGACAGAAGAGATTGAGCTCCCCGTGTCTTCTACCACACGTTGTGTTTATTGACTGTAACTCTCCATTCTAAGAGCCGCTTATATCTTCTAGCTCGCTTTGCGCCAATCTTCGAGCCAGGTCTCCCTGAACCCGCCGTTCAACTGAGACCTTCTTGCAGATGCATCCCTTTGCGTTTGCTGCAGCTTAACTCGAAATCGACTACGCCGCTCACTTCTTTCTGTTCTCTCTCTTTTATCTGTTGCCCAAAGTACCGTCTCATCTACGACGGGGCCCTGACCGTTACGGCTCAAGACCGCCGACTACGCTCTAGTTCTCGTCTACCTCGACCAGACCAAGATCAATCTTCTCAGGGCAACTTGGAGGAGGGCCGGTTCCCCACCATGGAGACACCATCGGTGGGCTTGCCTTCTCCGACACCAGGACCAACACCAGACCCAACCCATGTAACGCCACTTGTTCCCTGGTGGCTTGCTTGCAACCCCTCTCGTCCTCAAAGACAACTACTGCAACCACATCTATGATTGTACTGGGTGCGATTCCAACATTCCTAAGGTTGCACAGCGGAACGTTCTGAGACCATTTTAATCAGCCGCTTCCCCACCCACTGAGTTAAAACGGCCATCTTGCAAAATAAAATGGCGCTTCGGCCAATGTTCTTGAAGCAGTTGAACCATTTTTAGGCACCACTTGTCCCTAATGGCCGTTATCTATCTAAAGGCTACCTTCTGCTTGGTTCCACTAGAGAGCATCTTCAAGAAACCAGACCTGGAGGGGGGATGATGTATTGAATTTGTTGGCTGCGGGTTTTTTTTAAAAAAAAGGCATAGCAATTCTGAGGCATCGAAGCCCTGGATATCCCACGCTCGGTTGGATGTCCCAAGCGAAATGTCCGGCGCGGAACCGTTGAGTGTAGCTCATGACAACCTGTCTGTTCAGAATCAAAGGCTTGAATATGTAGCATGTACCTATAATATGTCCGACAAAATCCCTCCATCAACACCATCTTCCAACGCAGGCTTTTTGTTATAGCCTGGGCACGTGCTAAAATGCTTTTCTATTACCTGAATAAACTTACTGACCTCGTCCCAGGATGGCTTTGTAGATC